>JABCKV010000003.1:232035-475718 GCA_018282005.1 Asterophora parasitica | reverse complement strand
TTTGAAAGAGATACAAGCGCGTCTGTAAGCTTTTTTAACAGGGCTCTTTGGGATTTATTATTATCTTGAAAATACCCCTCCCGCTTGCTATTCTACAGAACGCTGCGCCTGACGCGGTGTTAAAGGACTTAGCCCGTGGATCGTACAAGCATTAATGGTGTATCGGTAACATTGGGTCTTCCCATGGCCTAGCACTGGGTTCGACTCCCAGTTAATGCAAATAGCTCGGCGCATTGTTTTTTTTTCTTACTCGAGAGTGAAGGTTTTATTCCACTCATCCAAGTATGATAGATCTGTGCTAGGTTCGTTACGCTCTGTCACCAGTGGCCCTCTGAGACCTTTGCGCACTCGCGCCTCCCTACCACGACACACCAGGAGCGCGCGTCCGAACGCGTAAATCTCTGTCGAAAGCGCCTTCACAATTTCCGAGTCAGCCCAGAGCCAAAGGAGTGCCAAAGCGGGACAAACATGTGCGCCACGAGCTATAAGCAGCAAGCTGGCCAGCCACTGCCCTTCGCCTTCACGTTCCTTTTCCCACTATGTACCTCCACCACCCCCGCCTTTCATGACCCCTTTCGCCGTCCTCTCCGCGTTTTCACTGTCTAAATCCTCTCATCTACTGGCTTTGATCTCTGTAGGACTCCAACTCGGTCGTTGAGGATGCCACTTGTCGTCGATGCTCTTTGCTTCGGGCGATATCTCTAGTGTGTCGTCAGCCACTCAGTCCTGTCTTTACTTCTGCTATTGTAGGTTACTCTCATCGTACTCGCTTGTCGTTGGGCACGCCGCACCCGCCGCCATCATTGATCCCGCCTTGGGCGATATCACTGGTCATTCGTCAGCCACCTTCTCGGAGTTGCTCGCCGCCGTTGGTTGTCACTTCGATGCTGCTCGAGTCCGACTTGGGCGATATCACTTGGGCTTCGTCAGCCACACCGCCTTGTTCGCACTCTGTGGGCTATCAACGTCGGGTTCTCATCATTGTCGATCCCGCCTTGGGCGATACTGCTGATCTGCGATCTGTGAACTGAGGCCGTCGTCGTACTTGCCATCGTTGGGGCTCTCGTCATCTTCATTCCCGCCTTGGGCGCTACTATTGGGAATCACTCTCGCTGTTGTTGGGCACTTGTCTTCGATGCTGCTCTCCGTCTGGGACGATACTACTGGTACGACTTCGCCTTATTCTTCTTCTTCCTTCTGCACTCTCTGGGATACCGTTGTCGTCCTCGTCGTCGGGGCGCTCATCATCGTCGATCTTTGGGCGATACCATTGGTTCACCGATCGCTAGGCTTCAACTACCTGTTTGGATTCGCGCTTGAAGTCAGCGCCACTCGTCTTTGAATCTCGACGATGCTCTCCCCCTTGGGTTACGACTTTGCCTTGGTCTTACTTCTGCACTCGCTGGGCCACTGTTATCATACTCTACGTCGTCGTCGTCGATCCTTGGGTGATATATATTACTCCCTCCATTGGATGTCTATGTCTTCACTCGCCTTGGGCGATATATATCCCTGATACGTCTTCGACCATTGCTCCCCGACTCATTCTTTCCCTTTAGCCGATTCTTCGACCTTGGTGAAGCCCGGCGTAGCGCTCCTGCGGCTTCAACGATATTTTATCTCGATGACTCAACTTTTGCGACATGGACCCGGCGCGGCGCTCCTCGCCAATGCGGCTTCAACATTTTATCTTAGTGCTTCACTTTACGACCTAGGCCCGGCGCAGCGCTCCTCGCCAACTTTGCGGCTTCAACGATATCGATATGTTATCTAGATGACTCACCTTTTGCGACAAAGACCTGGCGCAGCGCTCCTCGCCAATGCGGCTTCAACGATATTTCTCGGTGGTCCTACGTTGCGCCTCCTACTCATCAAATGACAGACTCTTATTCGTGCTGCCGGCCTTGCGTTGCTATCGGGGCATTCTCTCTTTCGTGGTTTGTCCGTGCTTTCTTACGATCTCGACTCGTGTGCTGATGTGGCGTGCTTTCCGATAGGCAACGACTTTGATATTTTGCTAGGAGGATTGGCCTTTAGTCGTTACTGTACCCGGGTGGATATTGTTAATGATTTGAATTAAGCACTGTCCAGTGTCTTCAGACTTTCGCACAGTTGGTGCATCGGCTATGATACCAGATTGGGCCCCAGACGCGTCGAACGCGACCTGTCACGTCACGCCCCTTGTTCACGACGACCATGCCCATGAATGAAGAAGAAGCACACGAGGACGAAACTCGACAGCTAGAGGAAGACGGGCCGCTCTATGAAGAACAATCCGCAGAACCGGATGATGGCGATGACGCAGGAGCATTGTCAACGAAGAAGAAGCGAGCATATGTGCGGAAAGAGCCCGTCGCGCTTTCACGGGAGACTGGGAAGTCCTTGCTGCCCTTCTCAAGGGTGCAGAAAATCATCAAAGCGGACAAGGTGCGTGAACTTGTTGAGCTTGAAAGACGTTGGGGTTGATGCTCGCAGTAGGAGATACCTATCATTGCGAAGGATGCGACGTTCTTGATCTCACTTGCGACGGAAGAGTTCATCAAACGCCTATCGGAGGCGGGACAGAGAGTGGCTGAACGTGAACGGAGGACTACTGTGCAACATAAGGACATTGGTGCGTTGCGGACTCGTTCTTCAAGCAAGTAGTCATTAACCCCGGTGTTTCTTTTTAGCGACAGTTGTGCGGAAAGCCGACGAATTTCTGTTCCTCGAAGGTATGTGGTGTTGTTATTCTCTTTTGTGCGTTCTAAAACCCTGTCTTTTCTCAGAAATTATACCATGGATGGCACCAGACCCAGCTCCAAAGCGGAAGCCCCCAGGGACAGCTGGCGGCCTGAAAGGCGCACCAACGATGTTAGACCAATTCGTAGCTAGCAACAAACGGACAGAAGACGACGACTTAGTAGAGTACGGTGGTGACATTGTCATGAACGAAGACGGTACGATGGGTGCAGGAGGAGAGGAAATGGACGATGATTTCGAATGAACACCGTGGCCGGGCCGACGCCCGATCACGATCATGGCTGAGATTGCTAACCCATGCTTGTCATCGTTGACCACGGCGAGCACCGTGCTACTTCTCGTCGCGTACGGCCAACTTGGTTTCATCCCTTTCATCTTATTCACTGTCGGCTGGCATGAAGATTGTAACAACATTTCACCAGCCTTCATCAGTGCTGGCCTCGGTCAAATGCCAACTTGCCTCGAGAGATTTGGAGCACTTGGTCGTTGCTAAGACAAATAGAATCGAGGTGTACTCACTGCGGCCTCACGGTCTTCAACATGAATGTGGAATTGACGTATGGGGGTCTGTGGTGACGGTCAAGAGCATTCCGATTGCGGTGCGTATCGATGCCCAGTCGTACTTACAGGCGTCTGAAACTGATGTTTAAATCGTACAGGGTTCCAACAAGTCCAATCTCTTGCTTTACCTGGGTCATCCGGATCCAGAGCTCGTGTTTCTTACATACTCCGTCAACTCATCTGGTGTTGGAGAGCTTACGGTGAAGAAGACGATCTTCCTTTATGAGCGTACACCACGACAGGCCGAAGTTAGTGACGTGACCGTCCATCCGTCTGGAAAGCTGGCCGTAGTCAACTGCTATGTAGGGAAGCTTCGAGTAGTCCTCTTCAACTTGGGGAACCACGACAGCGACTTCGATGTGATGTGCGCACTTGCCAACTTCTCCTCGGAATGCTAGAGTACTTACATGGTATGCCTCTAGGCTACCTGAGCTGAATGTGCTGGGACTGGCCTTCCTTCCTCTCCCTGAGGATGAATACGCGCTCGCAATATTGACTGTCGATTACCAGGAGCGTGTGCAGCTCCTTGCACGCGATATTCTGTTGGACGAGCTGGAGCTTTCCAGCACCCCATCGTCAGTTCTCACTCCGACGGCCATTCCAGAGAAGGTCATCCCTGTGGTGAACTTCGATTGTGTTCCCCAGCTCATCGCTGTACCTGCGGAGGAAGTGAACGAGGATCGAGCCGAGGAGGACACTTTCATGGGTGGGATTTTAGTCGTCGGTGGCAAAAGGATCGTCATCTATGAGCTTGCAAGTGGGCAAAGCCAGGCGAAGCAGAGGTCGAAGCGCAGGCGTCTTGACAGTAGGAAGAAGAGCACCGATGAGGCACAGGCTCAGCAGGCGAGAGGCAAGGAGCTGGAGAGAGAACGGAGGAACAGGAAGGCACAAGGGACTGTGCATTGGCCGTGGAGCGACGTCTTTGCGTAAGCCCAGGGATGCTTTCAAATTTGTCGCCCGCACTCTAACCCTCCACAGAGTATGTGCTGTCGACCCACTCGTTCCGCGTTATCTCATTGGCGACGCCTATGGTAGGGTCGCCATGCTATCTGTGCTTAACGTCAAGGAGCAGGGTCTGATCTTGGTTCCTCTTGGAGAGGTGCGTCTCAGATGTCCCGTCGAAGCTGCTTGATACTCTAATATAGTACTCATTGACCTCTGTAGACTTCCCCACCCACGACGCTGACATACCTCGCAAACCAAACCTTCTTTGTCGGCTCCCATCTCGGCGATTCTCAAGTGCTCCAGATTTCGCCTGCCCCCACCTCTGCCCTTACGTACCCGACGCTTCCAATCCCTTTCGGCATCAAAACGACTCCGGCTGCAAACCTTTACCGTCCTTCGACCGGCAAAGGCAAAGGCAGAGCAACGGATGACGACGATGACGGTCCCAAAGGTCGTTCAAAAGGCACCATCGTCGAGTCGAAGGGTTCCTACCTCAACGTGGTAGAGATCTTCAAGAACATTGCACCCATTATTGACGCTATCATGGTAGACCCTGACAATAGTGGCGAGGTATGCTTTTTTCGAGTTGTCCAGGAGTTTCATGTTCTTGACATCCATGTGTTAGCGACAAATCGTAACCTGCTCTGGTGGAGGCAATAAAGGATCCATCAACATCGTCAGAAACGGCGCCGATTTCAAGGAATTGGGCTCTATCCTGGGCATGACGAATGTGGTCAACGTCTGGGGTGTCCGGGACCAGCTGGAAGACACGTACGTTACCCGTCGCATTCTCTTCAAGAACTTACTCAGAGAACACCTTAGAATGGACACCCATATCCTCGTTTCGACTCTAGATGCGACACAACTTTACCGTATAGATGACGCCGGTGGAGAAACCACTCTTACTTATGTGGAAGAGACGGGCCTCACCGAAAAATCTGGACTCATCACCGACCTCCATACGCTTGCTTTTGGCAACGTTGCACGTCGCGTTGTCGATGCGTCTGGAAAGGCTCGTTACGAGAACTCGCGACTGGTCGTCCAAGTGACCAAGAGGGGTGCCCAATTGCTCGAATGTCACGCCGGTTTGTATCAACGGGTGGCGCAATGGGCTTTTGAGGGTGGCCTTGAAGTGACTGCGGCAAGCGTGAATGCCAGTCAAGTCGTAGTATCCACGACCGGCGGAAAGTTGGTATCCCTTGGAATAGCTGACAATCAGTTCAAGGTGGTTGCGTGCGTTTTTAACGTTCTGCAGACTCAGAACCTACTGATGAAATAGCTTCGTAGGGATAGACCCACAGGCGTGCTTTCGGAGACCAGTGCCGTCTCGTGCACTCCCATTGATGGAAAACCGTATTCCAACTATGTTACCGTTTCGTATTGGGGCACAAACGTGGTGGAGATCTTCATACTTTCTCAAACTGGCTTTGTCTCCATTGCGAAGTCTGCACCGCTCCCTGCGCTTGTTCGGTCACTCCTCCTTCACAATTTCGGATCCGATGACAAGAAAGGTGCAGACCATCATCCCTACCTCCTCGCAGGGCTTGCAGACGGTTCCGTAGCCTATTTTTCATGGAAGGAAAAGCTCCTCAACGATCGAAAGATCATTTCTCTGGGCCACTCGCCTGTCTCATTGACGGTGTGTTTGTCCGAAGGAAAGCGAGCCGTCTTCGCGGCGGGCAACAGAGCCACTGTATTGTCTTGGGAGAAAAAGAGGATACATAGCTCGCCAATTATGCTCAAGGTGATTGACAGCGCCGCTACATACTTCATATGGGGTTTAATCTTTGTCGACGTCAGGAAATCGGTGCGGTCGCGCGCCTCAACACGGCGAGGTTCCAGTCGTGCCTTATCGTCGCCACACCTACTGGGCTATTCATCGGCCGGGTGGGAGATTTGGACAAAATGCACATTCGTTCAGTGAGCTTTCGGATCGCAGACCAGGATTAGAGCCCACACTGACACGCATTATTGAAGATTTCCCTGGGACTTGATAATCCGCGTCGAATCGCATATGAACCTAGTCGCAAAGTCTTCGGCGTGGGCATTACATGCACTACGCCTTACAGGGTCGGCGAACTCGAAGCGGTCCACGGTGTGTTCAGATTGCTAGACGACGCTACGTTCTCCAGTAAGAATCCACCGTCTTCGTCACTGGGATATAGCAAACTCATTTCGAGATTAGCACTGGCGAATTTCAACTGTGCGACGAATGAAGAAGTCACTGCCGTTGCGACATATTCTCCTGTCATCAATGGAAAGGCTACGCCGGTGTTTGTGGTCGGCACAGTGACTTTTGCCGACGAAAAGGAACCGTCAGAAGGCAGGCTGCTGATCTTTTCGGCTTATTCATTTGAATCGGCGGCGAAAACCTCTTTATCGGAACTTTCTTTACTAGCGTCTGCAGATGTTGGAGGAGCTGTCTATTCTATAACGTTTGTCAAGGGGATGATCGTTTTGGCGGTCAACTCGTCTGTACGTGTCGGAGCATTCCAACCAACCAACAATATCTGATTTTTGGAGCAGGTCTTTTTATATCGGCTCAAGAGCTCGGACCAGGCTACTCCGTCACTCCACTTGGAAAAATTGTCGGAATGGACCCACAACTACATTGTCACGAGCCTGGCGTCGTACGGCGACCGTATCGTAGCAGGGGACAAGATCAATTCCGTCTCGTTGCTGAAGGTGGTGAACGAGAAGTTGCAAAATATTGCCAGAGACTATGGGCCACTCTGGCCAATATGCGTGGAGGCATCGGACGCGGATAATATTATCGCAGCTAACGTGAGTCTCCTCATCTGACGAAATCTTCTGTCTCAACGAGCAAACTAGGACGCCTTGAATATCTTTACATTCACATTGACCCGAACCCTCGGTCGGTCTGTCTTAGAGCGCAGCGGGCACTATTATATTGCTGATCTCGTTACCAAATTCATTCGCGGTCAGTTACAGATGTTTTTGAATTCGTAACTTTGCATCTTAATGCGCCTTCTCAGGATCAATAGTCTCGTCGGAATCGAACAACGACGCTGCGCTTGAGGCAAAGCATGTATTCTTCACCTCCTCAGGCCGGATCGGCGTTGTTGTTGATGTCACAGACGCCGATCTATCCTTACACCTCACTGCACTGCAAAGAAATTTGGCAGGCACAATCACTGGCATCGGAGGAGAGAGCCACACAAGGTAATCCGGGCGCTCATAAATCCATACAAGGTGTTGTATATGCTAACCTCTCAAATAGATTTAGGGCGCCAAAGAACACCCATGGACGAAGTGACGCAGACGCCACATCCTTTGGATTCATCGATGGTGACTTCCTCGAGCAATTCCTCACACGTCTGGGATCGCCCGAAGAGGTTGAGAAGATCGTGGTGGGCAACAGCGCTCCTGAACGGCTCACGATGCCAGTCGAGGAGATGCAAAAGGTGCTGGAAAATTTGCAAAGCATGCACTGATGATAACGATGAGTTTTGTAAAGTTACAATGAGAATGTATGCACCACTAAATAATGTTAAGCCGGGAATTTGAACAAGAGCATGGAAATGAACATGAGTGAATGTTTGCAAGGGAATATCGAGACGCGAAGCCAGTATTTACTTGATGAGAGGATAAGGCATGCTTTGGGTATGATACTAAAAAAGAATGAAGGTGCTGCAACAATTTGATGGTTTGAATCGAAGCTGTATGAGTTAGTGCCAGAGCGAGATGTACCATCGGAGGTACTGCCAGAAGGTCAAGGAAGTGAATTCATGGGCTGGGATGGGCGGAGACAGGTGCCCCTGGTCGACGTCGACGTCGGTTTGAGGAGCGTAGTAGAACCCGGCCAGGAGGACGAGATAGCTACAGGAAACGATCAACAAACATATTTGGGAGGAGGGGAGGAAAGAGTACGACTTACCTGAGAATAAGAATGCTACCTCTGTGGTAGTTGCTTTTCGCCTCGATATAGGTGTATGTCATCAAAAACATCGACAGAATGAGAGAGATGACATCCCATCTGGGGAAGATGAGCCTGGATATGGCGGTGAGTGCTCTGCTTATAATCGAGACCTTGAGACTTACGTGAAGGTACTCGCGATCTCTCCAATTTTGTCGGGGCTATACCATGCGGAAAAGGCAACCATGGCGGGGATCTGGAGCAGACAGACCTGCAGCGCATACGCAGAACCAATTTCGACGCTGGAGGGAGAGAAACGTCGAATTATAAGCATACTTGAGTATAATGACCACTCAAGCTACTGACCTCAGTGCAATGTTGTTGTTGAGCGCAAACGAGATGGCGTTCATGAATTCCGTCGTGTTAGGAACGAGCGCGAACAAAGTCACACCAAGGAACTTTTCGTCAATCCCCGAATCTTCAAGGATGACATCGACGACATCGACCAGCAATTCTGTAAATAATGCATGAGCACCCCTGCACTGCAACGAAGGTACATAACAAAATCATACCTGCGATGATAGCATACAAAAATGTACACGCGAGCAACACACTCGCACTCGTCGTGCGGCTCCAAGATGGGGCATCATGCCCCCCCGCTGCCTCCTCCGCCAGCGCCTGCGTCCTCGACTTTGCCGCAGAATGCGCATGCGCCTCCTGGTGCCTCAGCGCGCTAACCGTCGCGACCGCCACCGCGCGCGTGAAGTCATCCGTCGTCATCGTTTCGGGCACCTGCAGACTGTCTTTTACGGTGCGGTCCACGGTTTCCAGTACCGGGTTGAACGGGGGCTGGTTGATGGCGTGGTTCGGCGGCGCATAGGAGACGCGGCGCGGGTTCGACGGGGAAACAGAGGTGTCCAGGTTTCGTGCGGAGGCGTCCGCGGTAGGGGCGCCGCCTTCGCGGGGGATGGGAATGGTGTTGCTGGTTCGGTGTAGAGAAGGTGGACGTTGCTGAGCGGGAGTGGCAGGTGCAGGGTGCGGGTGGCTGGACGGCACGAGTCTCTGGTACAGCGAGACTCTGTTCGGCGGCGGTTCGATAGGATGCAGGAGTGGTTGTGGGTTCTGCCAGATCTGGGAGGCATGTGTGCGAAGGGAAAACCACAGGCCAATGAGGTAGGACTATTTTTTATTAGCATCGGATAGCATATACCCAGCTATAATGCACTCACGAGGATCAACACCGTCGCGCAGAAGTACATGAAAGACTTGACGGTCGACTGGTAGAACGGGTCCGTCGCAGGGTGCGGGTGCTTGTAGGTGCAATGATCGCAGACCCACGGGGCGTCTCCCGGTCCCCGTGGGGACTTCGGGCAGCCGGTACATACAAGTTGAAACTATAAAGTTAAGCATGAGATTTGCCACCCAGATCGGTACAAGAGCTTTCATACTCACATTCCCATACGTCTGATAGAACAGAGTAGGAGCTAGCGCGCCGATGACGGCCATAATCAGCATCATGCTCGTAACGCCTGCGCTCTTGGCGTTGAACCGTTGTTCTTTCCTCCTGAAGGCGGCGCTGCACATGCTCGTTCCAGGCATGAGGAGCACGCCAGCGAGTAAGCTTCCTATGATTGAACCCTCCACGAGCCGGCCCTTGCCCTGTGTCAGCGCGAAGGAGTAAAGGATGATCTCGATGATTGAGCCAAAAGTCGCGTTTATGACAGCGCCCATGCCAATAGAGGACTGTGCAGAGATCGAGGCGACGGCCATGCCGATAAAGTATGAGAGGGGGATGACGCTGAGCAGGGACAGGACGAAGATCAAGCCCTGCGAGGTAATCGCAGCCAAGAAGGCTGGGACGGCCTTCCCTTCGTGCTCCAGCTTCTCGGCCAACGGCAGAAGCACGAGGCCATCAAAGATGACGAAAAAGACGACTGGTAGGAGATTAATGAAGAGGATGTTGACTCCACCGACGGTGTACTTGTAGTACTGGAGGCCCACGGCACGGTACGTGCACAGCAATACCGTGGACGTTGGGGAACCGGACGGCGCCAACTGACCCTCGGACAACCTGGTGTGCTTGACCGAGAACTGGGTCGCGTGAGGAGCCTCTTCACCACTCGGGGCACCGTCCGCGTTGTGGGCCGTTTGACTCTCGCCGGACGCCATGACTATAGCTGGAGGTGCAGCACAGAAGCGGATGGAGGTGGGGTGCGCAAAGAGATGCTTAAGAAGGGCCCAGTTTAATTTGGCCATGGGGATGGTGACGACGAGACCCCAGCAAATGATACACACGATAAGCATAACGGGCGCAATGATGCTGATCATGGCGAGCCAGAAGCATACTTTGCCCAGCAGGTCGCTGCCGGTCCTCTTGGCGAGGCCAATCGAGCTTGTGGTGGAGCTGGACGGGGAGATGTTCGTGCCGTATGACTTGCACGGAGGAGGGATGTCGGAAGCATGAAGAAGGGAAGTCGTTTCGCCAGGAACGTCCGAACGCCAAGAGACGTTCTGAGTGTGCTGAGACGCGTATGTGCCAGGTGTGATGGTGGACTGCTCCGTGAGGGGAACTCCTCTGACTGTGGAAGCCGAATCAGGCTGCTCTGCCAAGGGAGGGCGCGGGGACCCTCCGCGGACTGTGTTCCTATCGGAAGAGCCACTCGACTCTGCCTCAGGAGCGCTGTTATCCTCATCTTCGCCAGTAGATTTATCCGCGTCGAGATCACCTTCGACGTATTTCCCAAACGGCCATGCAAGATACCAGCCCAAACCAAACACAAAGGTCGCGTGACGTTTTCCGCCTTGAGGGACAAAGTAGAGGGAAGCAGCAATAACCATGCAGATGAGGGCCAGCCACCAGCCAAAGGCAAATGTCCAGAATATGTTTCCTGGTAGGAGGTGGCGCTCTGCCTGCGCAGAGGGAATTGAGTGGAGCGCCTGGTCGGCATATCGAGTGAGGGAACGCGATTTCTTGTACAACGCGGGTTTCCAGATGGGAAGACCGAAGGGGTGCTGGACATTAATGAGCGATTGCCGTTCCTTGAGCGTGATGGGGTCGTCGTCGCCTTCCTCGTCATCTCCCTCCTCTGCTGCGGCTTCTTCAGTGGCCACGGCCTTGCCGCGTCTGGCCAGAGATGCAGTAATGCTGCCCGTATCATCTTCGTCGTCCTCGTTATCGCCCGTGTCCTCATCCTCTTCGCTAAGTACGCCGTCAGTGCGATACGCGCGTCCTGCTGCGGTCGAGCTGCTTCTGCTCGTGCTCCTCAGTCGGCTGGTCGAATGCGCAGACGGACTTCGAACAAAAGCGGGCGGTGCTGGGCTGCGTGCGCTGGGAGACGGCGATGGTGAGACGGATGGGAAGTATGAGGTTCCCTGATTGTGATGAGCAGGGGTGTCGGTCGCAGACCACTGCGAACCATGGCTGACGGTGCGGTGGAGATGGCTGAAGGAGGTGGGGGTGGAGGAAAGGAGGTCGTCGTCGCCCGGCGACGAGGGAAGGTGGCTGGACATCGTGGTCGACGGCGCAGACGCTGCGGTCCCAGTGCTCGGCGTCGCTGTCGCCGTCGCAGACAGGACACCCAAGCAATCTATTTATAAACACTGATTACGGCATCTCCCGGTCAGAATGTAATCTAATCAAGCCGATTGGCTTCAAGTAGCAAGGATGGAATGTATTGCGCATCTGTATTGCGCATTACTTGCGTGCCAGCTTTTCGTGCAGCTGCGCCCCTTTCAGCTTGGCCCGCAGATATTCAAGCCGCGCTGCATATCGCTCACTGACCTCATCGCGCCGTCGCCGGATATCGTCCATCTCGCTCTCAATCTTCCCCTCCGTCTGCTCGTCCTCGGGCACCGCACTCATCGTAACATGGCTCCGCGCAAGGCTCACGTTAGAATGGCTCGCCACCCCAAGGTGCCCGTAGCTCGCAGGCAACGCAGGCACAGGCGGGATGTTGCTCCGGCCTCCGAGCTTCCGCTCCCCTGAGCCCACGCTCGACGATGAATTCTTCCGGCGCAATGATCCTGGTCGCGTCGAATTCAATGGCGTGGGAGCAGTCAGGCTTCCCTTCGACCGCGTCTTGCGCGTCATCGACGCCGCCGTCCCGCCTGACGTCGCTGACCGCAGAGATGCCACATCGCTGTCTGCAATCACCACACGCCGTTGCGACCGTCCCTCAGGAACCATCATCCACATAGAGTCCGCGGCCGCTGCGCTGTCCTGTAGCGTCCGGCCGTGCTGCCGTTGGAGTTTCGCTAATGTGGTCATCTCTAGACCGTTGAAAGCGTCCATGAGCCTCCGCGCCTCCGCCTCCACCGCCGATATCTCCTGCCGTATCTCTGATGTCGTCTGCAAACGGTCGTCGTCCTGCATCAAGTCATGATTAAAGGCAGAGCTCCGGCTAGGGGTATCGCTGCCGAGACCGCGCCCAGGGAACGACGAGGGCGGTGTAGCGAAGCGTCGGATGCTCGCGGCGGAGCGGGAGGCACTCGGAGTTGATGGAAGGAACGGTGAAGACTGGTCCGACTGGGACCCCACGCCTGTGCGTGAGGATATGGATATAGTGTCGGCCTGTGTGCGAGAAGTTGCGGTGCGGACGGAGGAGGCGCTGGATTTCTTGGACAGTCCCCGTTTGAAGACATTAGATGCTATAGAGGCGGAGGAGAATATGCTGGAGGTATCGCTGAGATCGTTCGAGGGTGTGCGACGGCTCGTGGCCCGGCGGAGGAAGCTGGCGACGCCGGAGGTGACAGAGCTCTTGGATCGGATGGAGGGGGATCGGTTGACTTCGACTTGGAAGTTTGAGAGTGGTCGGGATATAGCTGGACAACATCATTCTTAGTCATTACCGAGAAAATGGGGCGGGGAGGTGGTGGCTCACGTCTGCCTTCCTGGCCTGAACTAGCCCCGCGTGGGCGTGGCCGGGCAGCAGGGACAATGGGGGCTTCAGTCGGGACTGTCGTAGTCGTTGCGAATCTTTCAAAAAGATTTTGTCGCAGCAGCCGATACTCGTCATCACTAAGCAGAAAAAATGGATAAATGGACACGGGGCATCGGGTCGTGTACTGACTTGAGCAGTCCTTCGGAGTTCGCCACGGCCAGTTCGTTGAGCCTTTGGGCGAGGGTTATGCTGGATCACCAATGTTTGATTCATGAGTCGGGATGCCCGGGGACAGAAGAGTGAGAAGGACGTACGTAACGTTATCAGTAGGTTGACGTGGTGTACTAGGCGCGGCGCTTTTCGAGGACTGGGGACGAAGGGCAGATGCTGAGGAGACCCGTGAGGGCGAGGGAGACGGAGGTGGGCCCATATTCGACAATGGCTTGTGCGGAGTCGTGCGAGAGGGGGTCGAGGGAAGTGACTTGCTCTCCCGCTGAACCCGTAGAATGCTGGGACCTGCGCTTCTAGCGGCATTTGGGGTGCTGGGCAGCGGGCTAGGTTGGCGGATGTGTGTGGAAGAAGACGGGGCAGGGTTCGACAGCGTCTGCGCAGGCGACGCGCCGGTGGTCGTAAAGGAGTGTGATGGCAGCTCCTCGCGTTCTTTCCCTTTCTGTTTGCCATACTAGACGTAAAAGCAGCACAGTGTGAATTCCCTGCGATAATCGTGTGATGAACGAGAAGACTGTGAACGCACAAATCTGGACCGGATGACATTGGCAACGGACTTGTCATTGGGGGTATCTTTGGATGAGTTTTGCGTGTAGTTCTCGGTGCCGTCAGCCTTTCTGGACGAGAAGAAGCCCATCTCCGCATTACGATGGTTGGCTGCCTCAGATGTGCAGTGTGTGGCCCGAGTGTGGCCTTTCGTCGGGCAAGGCGGAGGGCGGGAGGAGGGCGTGGACTTGCTGTAAAATCATACACCCTGATTTGGCTACTCCATGTATGTTGCCATCACTCAATCAGACAGGGTCAATATCCTCCTGCTATCACTACTCTGTCCGATCTCAAATGCGGGCATGAGCAGCTCGGAGATCTATGTAAGTACTTCACTCAGGAGCTCTCAAGATAGGCTCTCCAAAGGCTTGTATGACTGATATTATTAGTACATCCATTTGAATCTTTGATAGCCTCATTACTGTGTACTTGAAATTTGTCAGAGTGTTTAGATGGTGCATATGGAATGTACGCATGAGCGGGCGAGTCGGAGGAATCAATCGGGCGAGGAATAGCCAACATCTTGCGGACAACGTAGTACGTACCGCTAGGAAAGTCGAAATCTGCACATGCTCGAACGCCCTGAAGGCATAGAGGTGGCCTACCGAACTTCGCAGGCCACAGGCGGATAGGCCCTATGATGCAACCTGATTGCACTACTGCTCGCTAATGTTCAAATTTAATTAATTAAGACTAGGCAACCGTCTGGTACCTCCTGAATTTTTTCGAGTTTTTCTCTTCAGAAGGGCAAAGTGTCGACATGATTGTAGGAAAGTATGCCAGTAGAGACTCAAAGAAAGGCTTTCGGCGTCGCAGCTGTTTCTAAGTACCGGTGTGGTTTGAATTTAAAGAAAATTGAGCGCGATCGCGTGCTGAATCGCGAATCCAACCATCCCATCGAAATATTAATTGCATCGTAATAGCCCATGATACCATTCAGATTTCTGGATAACTCAGTAGACACACCAAATTGTAACGCAACCTTAGGAAGCATTAATCAGGATGTACCTCAAGCGCATTCAGCATTGAGCCTGCCCTTGACTCTCTGATTCTCCCTCCGCATCATCCGAAAGACCTGTCATCGTGCTAACTTCTTATTACCAGCTGGCGCGACGACTCGCTGTCATTCGCCTTGGTACTCTTCTTAAACTTTCTTCTGGAATCGATTACAGGGCCCGCAGTGTGGGTGGGATGACGGACGAACAAATGCTAAGAGCAAGCATTTCCCGGTATTTTGGCAGCCAAGCTACATAGGATGGCCTCGACTCGGACTTCGGCCTTTCGGAGGAACAAGAACATTTCCGGAAAGTGCTCTATTGGCACCTGCGCCACGAATTGGCTATAGATGAGTTTCCTCCCGCGTCTAGGTTACTAGTACTAGGGCTGTCCGCGCGCTTTGATTTCGTTTTGAATGAGACCGAGTCCGTTACACGTCGAACGAAAAACTCGTGAAAATTGGCTAGGCTGCGCGATATGTAGTAGTACATAGTATACAAGGAGCACATATTTAGCAGCCCAAACAGATGGGACTCCTGATTATGGAAGCCGGGGTCGGATCTTCTTCCTATTTTGGTCGACGTTCGTTCCGCCAATTCCTAAAACCAGCGCCCGCATGTTGTCCGGCTTCTGTGGTGAACCGGATTCCAGTGCTTCACGTACTTATGTAAGCGTTGGGCCGGCGCACTTCGATCCACCCCGCTCCCATGACTGCACCGACATCTGCCATGCAAGCAGTCCGATGGCATCCTCCTTCCTACGACATCAGAGTCGAATCAGTTCCAATTCCTGAGTACGTCGACATCTAGGCTATTCAAGCCTGCTGTCTCTGAGGCCGATACAGGATTCAGCACCCAGATGACGCTATCGTCAAAGTCACGGTTCGTTTCACTCACAATTCACTAGGGATGCAGTCAAACTAATAATACTTCATTAGCTCGCTGCTCTTTGTGGTAGAATGACGCGCTTCCTCGTCCTCGAATCTTTGATCTCTGACTTGATCTGTACCCAGGGAGCGATCTCCATGTATACAGAGGCCACAGCGGTGTCGAGAAAACGTGGACACCTACTTGCATGGTTCCAACGAATTACTAATACACCAGCATTTCTAGGCATACCTGCGGACATGAGTTCATCGGAGAAATAGTAACCCTGGGTTCGAGTTACGGTCCCAACGTGGCTCAAGGACGTCCCAAATTATATTCAACCCTGAAGGTTGGAGACAAAGTCGTCTCCCCATTCACTGTTAATTGTGGAGAGTGCCAGTAAGTGAAATCTCCCCTTCACTATCACAGCATGCCTCATGCCTGATTACAGTTTCTGTCGACTGGGATATACTGCTCGATGCCACGAAAGCGTCCTGTTTGGGTCTGCCGTCCTCGAAGGAGGACAGGCCCAGTATGTTCGGGTGCCAAAGGCCGGCGGGACCCTCTTCAATTTAAGCAACCCCGACACATGGTCCTCCGCGCTCCCCGAGCAAGAGAGGCAGAAAGCTTTAGCCAGGATCGCGGACAGTTCACTCCTAATGCTCGCGGATATCTTGCCTACCGGCCTCTTCGCCGCTACGCAAGCATTGAATCATCCCAAGCTCCAGCCAGTCCTGACTGGGAAACCCTGGCCCCTCTGTTTTTCCCCCGCTAGCCCTGAAGGCAATGAAGTGAGCTTGACGCAGGAAGATCGCACTTTGACAGTCGCTGTCATCGGTCTGGGTCCTGTTGGCATCTGTGCTACGGTCAGCCTACTCGACGCCTTGGCAACTCGCAATGTACCCTATCGTATTGTGGCTATCGATCTCCTAGAATTACGGAGAGAGAAGATGAAGGCCGTGTATGATGCCATTGACGCGGCCGGTAAAGGGACTGGAGAGTTCGAGGTCCTCTCCGCGGATGATGCAAAGGCTCTCGTCAATAAGTGGACAGAAGGCGTGGGCTGCAATGCCGTGCTTGAGGTGAATTGCACCTGGCGTTGTGTTTCTTGAATGCTGACCGCTGGATCCATGTGTTTTTCAGGTCGTCGGGCACCCTAGCGCATTGACCACGGCGTATGACCTTGTGCGGCCTTTTGGAGCCATTGTATCCGTTGGGGTGCACGGGGAACCGCCCTTGCCCTTGACCGGCGGTCAGTTGTACGACAAGAATGTATCTCTTGACTTTGGCCGCTGCCCATCCCGTGCTATGTTCCCCTTGGCGTTCGACCTTCTGGGTGCGTAGACACGCCTACTTCATACCCTGGTCAATACATCTGACAATATTCCAGTCAAGCGGCAGGACGTGTTCGGAGGAGTAGGAACGCCCGCCAGTTTGATTGACCGGGTAGTGGGCTTCGAGGAGGCGACGGACATATACCGTGCCTTCGACAAAGGCGATGTCGGAAAGGTCATTTTTAATCCTTGGAACTAGAACCTCTAGCAACTGATGAGAATCATTTGTAAACTGCGTCGATACAAATACGAAAACACGCTTGGAAGATCCTATACCACTCACAAATGAGTTAACAAGAGTCGAGAGAAGAAAAAGTACACTGTATTGTACGAGTTCAAGAATTTTAGCGACGTTTGCTTGCAGTCGGTCGCCCAGTTGGCTTCCGACATTTGAGCACCATCATACCAAAGTCTAAAACAATGAGGGTCTCGTTACAATGGTACTCGATGACATCCACCTCGCGCAAAGGATGCCACAAGGGGCCCGCTCCAACTTGACGCCTGAGATCATAATGATGTGGTCGTCAGTGTGAGTGAACGAAATGTTGACAAAGTCCCAATCGGCAGTGAAAAAGCCTCTAAAGAAAGTTCCGGCTAGCCAAGTGTGGATGCCGGATTTTCTCGTTGGCGATGGAGAGGCGATGCCCCGATGAGCCCTCTTCATCATACTCATGATAATATACGCAAATGACGTGTAATCCAGTTATGAAGAGCCATTGGCTAGCGAATGACACAGGCTAACCGGTACATACATCGGGGGTATAGCAAACGAGAATGGGACGGTCGGTTGAATTAGCGCAGAGTCGGCAAAGAACAGGCCGTTCAAGTCCTCGCGACTGAATGATCAGCTTTTGGCTTCAACCCCGAGACCTCAATAGCACCACAAGTCACAGCCAGCTGGCAATAATGGTCGGTCGGGTGATCTTCGTCGCTCATGTGAGCCAAAGCTGCAGATGATCTGTTTCATCACAGGCCTTCGGTGCCCAATCTGAAATGAACAGTCGTTCCTGCGAGGGACCAAGGGCAGAAACGGCAGGCTGAATAGGTTATATTTGAACGAAAGGACTGAAAGTAAATCGATAAAGACTTACGACGGGTCCAGACATCAAGCTATGGAAACATGGAAGGAGGCAGATCCCCCTCTACGAGGTCATCCCAGTTGGGAAGGCTAATAGCCTCAGGCAAATCTCGCCAGATCTTCTGCCGTAACAGCTCAGCATCTCGTCGGTACGCCTTGCGGCAGGGTTCGCAGAGAAGCGGCTCATCTTCCACAGCGTTCATTGCCTGGACTATGAAGTAGAGTGGGCCAGTTCTAGTCTGCCAAGAGCGAAGTAACCGGGAGGCCTGTTTCTGAAAACCGCGGGGGCAAGTAGACTCGCCGATGCAGGCAGTGGATGGGGTGCGCTCTTTGCGAATGAATTCGAGGATAATTTTGACGCGATGTTGATACATGAGCGTATAAGCCACGAGTTCTGCAGGACCCAGCGATGAGGATAGCCTAGATGGATGCTTTGCTAGGAGTTTTGGATGGTCTGCACGAAGAACATCGGAAAGTGGATAGAGGGATAGAAAATAAACAGCAGATGGTATGACGATGCGGACGTTGAGTTCATTGGCAAGATTGAGGACATGCAAAGGATGAACGTAAGGATACGACAAGCCGTCCTTTGTTGGTGTGCTCACGGCCTTGTTGACCATCGCGTCGTGTCCTTCGAGGGTGTGTGGCCAGGTTGTTGCAAGAAAACGAATTGCTTGGGCTCGCAGATGAGCAATGAGATACTTTGTGGAGAGGCGCAAGACCCCGGCGAGATAGATGAAATCGGCAAAGCTATCCTGGCGGAAATGCCTTCAAGAGTACGCGTTCAGTAAATAACGACCAAAAGGACAAGTGTGGACCGGGGCTTACGCTCCGTCGTAGATGGCCTTGATCAAGTTGCTGACATCACTGGGTAGGTCGTAAAGACGAACCAGCTGGCATCCGTCATATGTTTCAGCATCGGAGAGGGCTTCAGGCTGGGGCATGCTGAGCATATCTCGGAAGACGTCTGAATGCCTTCCCTAATAAGTTTCTATGAGACCGAAATTTTCACGGCAGGAGGAATGTCTGTACATACTAGGACGCCACGATGTACTCGAAACATGGTAGGTGTTTCGTCCGTCAGGAGGATAATGTTGCCATCTTCGAACCAGTGCTGCATATCGTGTTCAGATGCGACCTTGATCAGATGCAGTTGGGTGGGCCTACCTCTCCCCTCTCTGCCTCGAGATCCATATCCATATTTTGATGCCGTCCTCTCAGAAAATTGGAGCTTTCGACCAGTTGGGCTTCAGATGCGACGCGACGGAGATCAAGAGGCACGCGACTCCGGACCGGAAATCGGAGACAACCGATCCTCCTCTCGTCCATGTCGCACACTCCTTCCCGGAGCCCCTCGCGCACACCAAAGACACCGCCCTCTCGGCTTGTCGTACCGCCGAGCATTCGACCCTCTCCTTCTCTCTCGAACCTCCACATCCATAGCCATTCCGTGGAGTCTTCCAATCCACCACCTGTACCCCCATTGCCCACGTACCAGCAGGTTCTGGACAGTACCGCGTCATCTGTTATCAATCTGGACCTGAACGAAGGAATCTTGCTCCAGGATGGCGATGTCGAGGCGGAGGATGCGGAGGAGGTCAACGTGATGAGCTTCGACGCCGATACCGATAAGACCGACGAGGCCACGAGAAATACCCTCCGCGACCATCTGCGGAAAACGCTGAGCCACACGGCGTCGAGATCAGGTACGTGCGACCGTCCGTCTGCCTCGCGTTAGTCCCAAGGTCTCCTACCGATAAGACACGGCCGTTCCTCGCCCCCATTGGAAGGGCAAATCTCGCGAGATGCACGACGTTCCTTTTGACGCAGGTAATGACTATATGTCATCTTTTGCCGCGTGGATCTCACAACAAGCTCCAAGTATACAGGTATCCACCACGGCAGTATTTTGTACTGACGGACGCGGGGAAACCTGTATTTATCAGGTAAGGTTAAATCCGTCATGATGTACCACTTAGGAGAACTCACGATATCTCCCAGTCGACCTGACGGCGAGGAAACTGGCAACGTAGCCTCCACAATTGCAGTCATGCAAGCTCTCATATCCGTGTTCCTCGACGACAATGACAAATTGAGGTGCATCAATGCCGGGCGTACTCGAATTTCATTCGTTCTGCGGCCACCGCTGTACTACGCATGTTCATCGTCGTGGGGCGAACCAGAATCAGTGGTAATCCTGTATTTCCCACTGCAAGAAGTCGAAACTCCTCTAACCAGCTTGTTGAAGCAAGACACGCTCCCATCTTGAATATCTCCATATACAAATTCTCAGTATCGTCACGGCGGCGCAACTTCGGCGAATATTTGAGCGGCGGACGAACTTTGACCTGCGAAGACTGCTGGATGGTGCGTTACCTTGCATGGGTTTAGTTTGACTCTTGATTCACCGCTCATTCAGGCACGGAGAACCTTCTCTCGTCGTTGCTAGATCGCCTCGAGTTTGACCTTGCGATGAGCACATCCTCTTTGCAATGCCTCAGGTTAGATTCTGGTACTCGGAAACGAGCTGCCGAGGCTTTGCTTCCATCATCCAAGATGAAGGTCAGTAGCCTCGTTTTAGATTTCGAACATGAAGTGACCCCAACTTAAACCGAAGGACATTCTATACATCATCCTTGTGGCAGAGGCGAAAGTAATCACTCTGATTAGGCCCAGGAAACACTCAATACACCCGGCAGGTGAATTTCGCTCAACATCCCAGTAAACGCAAGTTACTCAGACATTATATAGATATCCACATCGTCATGAACACCATTCACTCACCTTCAATACTGAATTCACCGGCGTCATCATCATGGATCCCAATTTGCCTCCCCAAATTCAATCCGTCAGGCTTCGTCAACGCCTACATTTCGTTTTTGCACCGAGATGGCGCACAGGAACATTCACAAGGTGGCAGTGCGCCCGCGGCTGAGTCAGAAGATACTGCAGATGATATTATCAGCCCGGACCCTACTCCAACGCAGAGGAGTGTCGCCCCACCATACGCAACTCGCACCCAGTGGGGTATCGCGTTGATATGTGTAAGTGGTGGAGGTGAATTCGACTCCGTCCGGGCTTGGTGCGACACTGTCACCACAGTGAGTGTAGTCTGTCCTCTAGCTCTTCTCCTTTTCTGACAAGGACCGCTATACTCAGCGGTTAGAGAAGGAAGGAACCTTGGACGCTATTAGCAAAGCCTGTTCCTCGGGGCAGACCCAATATTCTGTTGCAGATCTTGGCATCCCTGGTTTACGTCACTTTGTATACAAGTCGCGGTCGCAGGTACAGATCACGGCGCCGACATTCGAGGATCCGTACGACAGCCCAGAGGATCACCGAAGGTAAGCGCGCACAGTAATGACTTCACTGGAACGAACGCTGACCTGAAAAAAGGTTGGTGACACTATACCAAACTCTGCATGACGCCATACATGCAAAGTCCGGACAGGAAGGGCCACTGAAGCTTCAGTACATTCTGACGGAGAAGGAAAGCGTGATGGGTTGGGTAAGTTCAACCTTGAGGCTTCCGCTACTATCGTCCTCATGAACCCGTCCCAGATAACCCAACCGTTCGAACTTTACATTGCACTGTCACCGCGACTTCCCAAGACAGCGGCTGTCGGAGCTGCCAATGCCGTTGCGCGTTGGGTAAAGAAGGAAGAGGGAAAGTTATTTCTACAAAATGCGCCCGTCTTCTAAACGTATTCTCAATTCATGACCGTCATGGCTGCAAATTTCGTGGATATATAAATGCACGCATGTGTCATTATACCTTCAATCTTTTCGTCGGTTGGGCATTGTCGAGTGGAACTTTTAAGGGACTTAAAGGTCTTTGAATGAACTTTGTACGTCTGCTGGAATTTGTGCGTCACAAAAGCGACAAGGTCACGACGGGTCACGGTCATACTTATCACGCGAATTTCCGTTCAGCATTTTCATGTTCTTCAACGCTTTGGGCTCTTCGTCGCGGCTCTGCGCCGCAATACCCTCCCTTACACGCTCAGTGGTTAACAGAGCCGCGACATGGCCTGTCCCTCCGCCCCGGGGTATCAATGATTTATTCCCATTAGCACCACCTGCACTCATCAACACACCACGTAACGCAGAGACAATCTCTACGCCGTCCGAGTTCCTGAAGGCCATTGGCCGTTCGTCGGAGACGAAAGTTACGGTGGAGAAATGGGACGAGCTATGGAAGCTGTCGGGACATGATCTAAAGAAGTCTGGGCTGGCGGTTCGTGACCGGAGGTACGCCTACTTTCCCCACCTGCGTTTCGACGTTTTCTCTGAGCTGCGCTACGCGAATAGATACATCCTCTGGTGTATGGAGAAGTACCGAAGTGGACTGCCCATCTCCTCGTTTGCGCATGAACCGAAACCCAAGAAGACCGTTCGAGGGTATGCACTGCACATTCACGACTGGGCTCTGACACTTTTACTGACGGCTGGTGCTCTTCCAGATGGGGTCCTTCAGTGCAGAACGGAAAACGGATACGTTCGCGCCGACTCAAGAACAAGAAGTAGTGTATCGTCACTCAAATGTTGCTTTCGCTAGTGCTATAAATTGGAACCATCTAGTCATTGAATACACTGTGGGCGTCGCAGTGTCATCCTTCACGGTAGCTTCGGAGTGCGTGTCGGAATGGTCATCTAAAACCTACAGAATCGATGGGGGAAAGGTATGTACATATACGAATGAGCAGGGCCCAGACGCGAATTAAATGAAGGAAAGGCGACCGGGGTCGGTATCATCGAATGGGTAGGAAGGAATAAAGATGTTCCAGTGGCTAACAATACAAGGTATAATGCACAGTGACCAGAGTCATAAAAGGGATTTACTGCAAATGATTGTTGGTAAGTCGCGATGTCGAAAAGTGGCGGAACTCACCATCGTCAACGTCGCTACATCATTGCAGGCATTCTGAGAGGTCAGTCTCTGGCTGACTGGCGTTCCCCGACACAGGTCAAGGACCTATTTCCCAGGTGGCGCTTCAACGCATCGCGACGAGAGAAGAAACTCATGCACCCGCCGGCCCTCACTTCACCCTGATATAGGTGCTGGTCAGCATCGGGTGGGAGGCCATACTCTGCCGCATCCTCCAGCGGGACTCCGATGCACACATACTGTGACTCGGCGTGAGTGCAGATGTGGCGCTTAAAGTCGGGCATGCGGTGATTGCGCTGGATGTAGTCGTCGACCGGGCATCGGAAGTTGAGGGAGTCGGCCTTTGCGAGCAGGTTCCTGACCTCCTCCATCGAAAGCTGGAGGTTTCGCGCCGCTGGTGGGCGACGGGCCCTCTTGGTCGGACGGCGGTCACCATCGATAGACAACTCTGACTGAGAGGTAGGGGATGGGGATGTTGCCGCACGTTGATTATATGGGGCAGAGAGGCCAGAGGATGTAGGCGAGGCTCGCCGGCGCTTCAATGGAGAAGGCTGGGGAGAGGGAAGATATTCGTCGTCGGTGGCGTTACCCTCGCTGTCGTCATCAGGGTCGTAGTCGGCGTCCTTTGACGAGAAGGATGAGACGGATAGGCGGCGCACACGCTTACGGCAAGTGGGTAGGGAGGGAAGAACAGAGGAAGAGTGAAGATGCCAGGGAGCAGAGTGCTCGCGAATCGATTGACGGGCGGGCTTAGGCTTCTGCAGTATGTATCTGGGTCGGGTGGCGCGGAGAGGTATTTCGTCCTCTGAGTCGGAAGAACTAACCGGGGAGGGTTAGTGATGGTCGAAGACGAAGGTAAATCCGACGCATACCTTGATTGGACGGGCACAGGGAATTCAAGTCGAGGGACTTGAATGGAGTTGTCTACGACCAGCTCCTCGACGTCAGAGTCATAGTCACTGTTATGGCCTGTACGGCGAGGGTCGATGCACGAAGATGATTCGGAGCTGGAGGAACAGGAGAAAGGGCTCAACGCCGCAAAGGGAGAGCAGTCTCTGTACTCGGATTTGATGTCCGGGGGAAAGAACCCTGCGGCAGTAGCAATTAGATCGTCGAAACCCGCATCGTCTTTCGACGAAGCCTCGACGACAGGGCTGGAAGTGTTCAGATAGTGAAAGGAATACATGATGAAGATGGGCGGGAGGTGGTGGGAGGGCCATCTTGGGTGGGCGGTTAAATACCCACAGGGTTCCCTTTCTCTCCTAGTACAACAGAATCTAGCGGCTTGCAACGACAGTGAACGAACTCCGCGAAGTTTTAAGCATCGCTCTATTATCACATCGTGGTTGGCTCGTGTTCTTGTGACAACGAAAAACATTGACCCGAAGCGGTCATCATCTGGAAGAACAAAGGATCGGTGAGACAGATCTTCGGGAGCTCAAAGTTTCAACGCGAAAGGCCCAGGTACGATTACCAGAAAAGGGCTATAGATTAGATTGTGCGCCTGGAAGGGGATACAATTAAGGCTGTGTAATTTTACCCATTGACCCACCGCGTGCGTTCGTCAAACGGCGATACTGGTATCCCAAGGGTAGGTCAAAGCAGGAGGAAGAGTTAGGACCAAGAGGCCGTATGGATGGAGACAATATAAAGCCTCACAGAAAACACGAGGATCAAGGCGATGGTTTCTCGGAGATCTGGGGGTTATAGCGATGTTGTCGAGTCAGGACGACGGGCAAAAGGATTATCGGATGTTCGCGGAGCGGGAAAAGGCTTCACATTTAAGGAGCCAAAATATAGAGAAGCATCAACAATCTTTCCAGAACTAGGAACAGACGACAGCGTGTGCGCGGCAGAACAAACGGCGGTCTATGAGGCATGATGCCTCGAGGCAGCATGCATAGGAATATCGCGCAGGGTTGACAAGAGACGACCTGACAGGTATTGACCTTCGAGCTTCCGGTGAGGCCCATTGTTGACCTATACCTGTGTACAACCGGTGCGAGAAGAACTTGAGTGGTAGTGTGGACGTCGTCATGACTAGGAGAAGTGGTTGCTCGGAGCCTCGATGTAACAGAAGAAAGCAGCTGCAGAACTAGAGCGCGCCGTCAGAAGCAGAAGCCAATGAATGACATTGACAGAGCTGGGAGCGGCCGCAGAGCATCACAGCTTTTATCGCGTGAAGTTCACAGCCAGAAGCGAAAAGGCAAAGGCGAGTGATATTATAAATAAAAACACATACGATCATGAAGACGACGCCGGCACCGTCGTGGCCTCTACACTATGAGCCCACAGCCTCTTCAACGCCTCCTCGGAACCGAAGTAACCCTTCAACCCAATATCCTCCCCACGAGAACCGACCCGGAAGAAGCCCTGATTGTTGTTGAGCAGTCCGTGCAGCATGTACTCGCCAGAATCTTGATACGACACGGAAAAGGGGTATGAGAGGGCCTTGTAGATGGACGACGTGGCCTTGATCCATGGGGTGTCCGAGTTTGTGATGAGCCCAGTGTTAACGACCCCCGGATACGAATGCACAAATGTCAGGCCCGGATTTCGCTGAGCATATTCCTGTTGCTCCGTTGATAAAGAGGATGTTATTGTAAGTAATATAATGGGAACTCACCTGGACCATGAGATCATTATATGTTGGTGCCGCGATGCCTGCGTTACCGACAGAATATGTCTTCTTCAATCCCAGATCGTCAAGGTCGATAGGCCCGCCTTTCCCAGCCGCCATAACCGACAGCACCTTCGCGTCCTCCCCAATCTCATTTGCCCTCCGCAACGCCGGCAAAAGACCGTCGATAAACTTCCACCGCGCATAGTAGTGAACCGCGAGCTTCTTGTCGATACCCTCCGTGGTCTCGTCGCGCCCCTTCACCGCCAAGATCCCGGGGCTCATCACGAGGAAGTTGATCTTCGGTATCCGTGCAAGAAGACCCTTTGTCACGGACTCGACATTCTTCATGAGTGTCACGTCGCACTGCACGAACTCGTGCGTGGTTTGCGCGGTCCCCGACGCTGGCTTTGGAAACTGTGCAAGAATGGCATCAGCGGCGGCGCGGTTGCGGCCTATGACGACGATGTGTGCGTTGCCCTTGGTGTGGCGCGCGAATGCCTCTGCGAGGCCCTGACCGATACCAGATGTTCCTCCGACGAATATGGCAACAGGAATGTAGGAGGGCTTGAATGTGGCGTTGGCAGCACGCACAGCAGCGAGGCTAGGCATCGTGGTATACTGGGAGAAGGACAAGGGCAAGATGAGGATACAATTTAGAGAGTGTTGGAGAGTGTCGTGCCGTGAAGACGCGTTTTCCGGCGACTAAAGATCGATGATGTAAGCCGGGACGACAAATGCAGCCACAACCATCCTGACCAGTGACCGTCCGACACACTGCTAAGTACCACCACTGGCACCCGGCTAATACCCTCATTGAAACCTAGCCTTTATATTCGCTATCCTATATATCCTTTTCATCGTTTCACCATGCCCGGTGAGCCTTCAGCCCCCGCAGATACCCTCAGGGCCTTTAGAGAACAGGTCTTCAGCGAGGGCATCCTTCACGAAGGGGATACTATCGGCACCGACGACGAAACTCTATTGTGAGCAATCTTGTAATGTTTTCTTGAGAGGACAAGTACAAAGCTGTCATGCTATGAAGACGATTTCTTCGTGCACGTAGCTTTGACTTGAAGGCATCCAAGAAGATGATCAAGGATTGCCAGGACTGGCGCAGGACCGTTGAGGGAGTAGGGATTGACGAGCTTTATCGAAGAATAGACCCGTTCGATGTGCGCGTTCTACTTCCGCCGATCTAAGTCCTAAAGTTGATGAACGTCCAGTACCCCGAGCGAGAAGCGGTATTTGATTGCTGGCCCATGTGGTTCCACAAGGTATGCTTTGTGTTATGAATGTCTCTTCATATAGCTGAAGTTACTTACTTCCAACAGACAGACAAGGTACTTAACTTGGTCTTCACAATCGTTGCGTCGGTCAGGGTCTAAGTCCTGACCTAGAAAGGCCGACCCTTGAATATTCACTATTTCAGCGGCATGAACCTCCCGAAGCTCTATAAAGAGTGTACCCCGGAGAAGCACTGGCAGACTGTTCTCGTGAACTGCGAATCTGTGAGCCAGCAAACCGTCTCCACCACCTACATTACTAAAATGTAGGCATTTTTTACTTCAGCTTCCCCGAGAAATCCTTCCCGCGGCGTCACGGAAAGCCGGAAAGCCCATCGGTACCGTCTTCGTCATTGTGGATTTGAAAGGGTTTGGGTATGTACAATCTCCGGTATTCTTTCGATCAGATTCCTCACTTCAGCCCTAGCTTGAGCCAATTTTGGCAAATGAAAGCCCTAGCCCGCAACTCGTTCCAAGTATCCCAAGATTATTTCCCTGAAACGTAAAGTCCATTTGCGCCACATGTGTGTGCCCTCAAAGTAGCTCACATTCGCCTTTCTTTTGCCTGACAGTATGGGCCAACTGGCAATCGTGAACGCTCCCTCAACATTTACCGCCATATGGGCTATTATTAAACCCTGGCTATCGAAAGCGACGGCAGAGAAGGTCGATATCCTTGGCCATAACTACAAGGACGTTTTACTTAAGCTGGTGGACGCTGATGCCCTCCCGACATCCCTTGGCGGAACGTGTGAGTGTCCGGAATACGGTGGATGTCATATGAGTTGTCCTGGTCCATGGCTGGATGGACGCGTCGGCTGGGGCCCCGGGAACGGAAAGGAGCCTATTTACACGTCTGGTTCGACGGACGAATCTCAGGCAACAACAGCTGCAAGTGACGGGACGCCAGAGAGTGTGGCTAAGGTCAATTCAGACGAGACGGGCTAGATGAATAGAATTCATGAGTCTTCATTTTCTGCGTGTGCCACTAGCCGTCGGCCCGTCGCTAAAGTCGGTTCTGTGTTTCTTTTTCTGGGTTCTACAGAGACCGAATTCATGGGGCAGCAACCAGGGCTTCGCAAAGTAATATATGTAGCTTGGTCAAGGTCCTATCCCTTCGTGTTTCTTTTTCTGGGTTCTACAGAGACCGAATTTATGGGGCAGCAACCAGGGCTACGCAAAGTAATATATGTAGCTTGGTCAAGGTCCTATTCCTTCGGGATTCTTTTTTCAACCTTAGAGTTGTAACGAGGCTGCTGTTGGACAATAGCTATAGGAGGATTTGCGGAGAGATTTGTGTAGAATCGCAAGATTGGATCCGCAAGTGTCTCTTCGACTCTACCAAGGGACGCAAAGGACTGGTGGAACCCTGGGCTAGCGGGCCGAACATATTTAATTGTAAGTACATTTGTTACTATGTTACTATATTGATATCTACCTCCGCTATTGATAGCGAAGAACAAACAGATAAGTATGTCTCGGTAGACCTATGTAGGTGATGTAAAGACGAGTGGGATAGCATCAAAACCTCGAGGAGGAAAGCTTGCCACCACTGATTTGTTATGACAACAGTGGGGGGAACCCCGGGCTAGCGGGCCGAACGTAGTTAACATTTGTTATGACAACAATGGGACTTGGACTCACACACTCATAATTGGGCCCTTATTACTGCGAAAGTATGTGGACAATGTACAATCCCTCTTGCTTCCCTCTTAGGCAAATCTCGGTGCCTTCAACTCTGAGAATCCACTCCTTTGCTTCCTACGCCTGGTGCTTTCGATAGTACACTGGTTGTACTTTTCTGGATCGACAACAATGCGCGGTCTATCCATCCTCATTCAGCTTGCAGCTCTTTTTCTTGCGGTCTCGGCATATGCCATTCCCTTGAGCAAAACATCTCATCGCCAGAATAGACAGGTTGCCTCGCCCATGTATTGTGGAGAGGCTCCGATTGAGGACGAAGCTCCCCGCAAATATGTCGTGGCCCACCATATGGTTGGGAACACCTATCCATACAAGCTCAAAGACTGGAAGGACGACATTGTATTGGCTCACGCCTCGGGCATCGACGGTTTTGCCTTGAACATGGGTCGCGATGAATGGCAACCTAGCAGGGTGGCCGATGCGTGAGTTAACACTCTGGAAAGCTTAGAACGAATGCTAAAGACGTCCACAGATATGAAGCAGCGTTGCAATCCGGACTCGACTTCAAACTCTTTTTGTCTCTCGATATGGCGTGCGTGCATCATTTACACAGAATATAGTTTCTCTTTTGACGTTCTTTCAGTTCCTTCCCCTCCGCTACACCAAACGATGCGCAGACCATACGTCAAATTACCTTGAGCTTCGCCTCCCACCAAAACCAGTTGAAGATAAATGACCGTGCCTTTGTTTCGACTTTTGCTGGAGAATCCTCTACATTCGGGCAAGGCAGCGTTATCAATGGCTGGAAGAACCAATTTGCTGGGCACCCAGACTTGGAGGGCAAGATCCACTTTGTGCCCTCGTTCTTCATTGACCCGGCGACGTTTGGTGGGTTCAAGGGTGTTATGGATGGCGATTTCAATGTTCGTGTTTCTCCTTACCACTCTTCCCGACCTATCTGCTGAAGATTTCCAATTTTTTTTTGTATGCTCAGTGGAACTCTGGCTGGCCTATACATGTCACCACTGACTATGTCCAGAGGTTGTTATCTGGAGTCGATATCTTCTCGTCGCGCGTGCAAAACACGCTTGGGCAGCTCATCGGCAATACCGACTCTGACGTAGAGCACCGCAAGAACCTGGGAGCCCTCACCAGTGGCACCAAGCCCACATATATGGCTGCGGTCTCTCCCTGGTTCTTCACTCACTACGGCGTTGACACCTATAACAAGAATGTAAGTTGCTCTTCGTTACAGCCGCAGCATTCACCATCTTGACATCGCTTTTCGATTCTAGTTCGTATTCCTATCAGACCAGCATCTTTACGCGAAGCGCTGGGAGTCGCTGGTCGCCACCCGTGACGATGTCGACATCGTGCAGGTTCTGACATGGAACGACTACGGAGAGTCACACTACATCGGGCCAATCAAAGGTGCCCAACCCAACAGTGAAGCCTGGGTCGATGGAATGGAGCACACGGGTATGTTGAGGCCTCTATCATCCACGCTTAAGATGTGCTCAATAGAAGGACCGCAGGCTGGCTTGAGCTTACGCGGTACTACGCAACCGCCTTCAAGACGGGACATTACCCAGATATCGAGGCGGACAAGATTGTCATGTGGTCGAAACCCCATCCTTCACAAGCAAGGGCCCCGGATCCCATCGGCCAGCCTACCAACTTCGAATTGGTACGTTCATGTATCGGTGGGCGCTGGCTACGCTTACTCACACATAACATCTAGTTCGATGACAAAATCTGGGCTGTGGTATTGACAACCGCCCCTTCCACCGTCGTTCTCTCCACTTCGCCAACCGTCTCACAGACATTCGAGGTTCCGGCTGGCCTGACAAAGTTGGACATCCCTATCACCGCTGGCGGAAAAATGCGTGGGACAATATCACGCGGAGGACAGGTTGTCGTGAATTTGGATGCGCCTGAATTTACGTTCACGGCCAACCCGGACAGCTACAATTTTAACGCGTTCGTCGCGAGCGCTTCTGCAGAGTAACAAAACTTGAAGGAGCTTAAACCTTTGAACCTTCGACTTGCTTCGCCTATATACCAGTTGACAACTAGAACACAATCTCAAAGCAGCTTACAATCCTTTGAACCTTTGACCATCCTTCGCCTATATACCCGTGTGCACCTTACTACCCTAGTCCATAGTTACCCTCATAGTTCATAGCAATAGCATTTTTCAACATGCCTCGTATTCGTATTTTCATAGGCGGGTAAGTGCAGTGGCCGGCTCGAAACGGTAAATTTAGAAAATGGGTATGAAGTCGTGGATTCTATCCTTCGCGTCCTGTGCAATACACTCCGCAATCCACGTTATGTTCCGTATCTCCTGCTCCTTCAACTTCATATATGCATAGAACACACCGTACTGGAACTGTTGCAGGAAAGCCTGCTTGTTCAAATGCACCTCTGTCGAGAAGAAGTGGTCCTCCAACTGTGCCGCTGTCGCGCCGAAGTCGTCTGAGGCTCCGCCTCCGCGCGACGAGTTGGACTGGAAGAACGAACGGTACTCGGAAACATTTTCGCAGATTTGCCGAACCTGATCGATGTCGTCCGCCTTGGCGAGCTGGTTGTTGCCCTCGGGGAAGAGGCGCCCGATGGCGGGGAAGAGCTTGGCGCGCTGTTCCTTGGAGAGCTCAGCGTTGAAGGAGTTGATGGTGATATTTATCGTGCGCCGGTCGGCTTCGAAGGAGAGGGTTTTGTGCATGACGTCGGAGGTTGGGGAGCCGAGGGTAGTGCAGAAGTGGTAGAAGTCTTCGAGGTATGCTTTGTACACTGTGTTTCGAATGATTTCAATGTTCAGGTCGTCGAGATCGGATGCAGAAAGGCAGTCTCGGAAGTACGGGGCTAAATGAACGTGTGAGTACTCTTGTATTGTAGAGATGCGACGATGATGTAACACACCCAGAGGTGTCTCGACCAGGACGCTTTGGAACAGTTCTTCAACGTTTGTGGCAACGCATAGTGCAGGCATCGTGTCGAATACGCCGAGCGGGTGACAACGGTCCAAAAGTTCGTGAGTATCTCTCTCGTGTAGTGTCCCAGTAATCAGGAGGACCACATTGTCGATCATATATGCATAACTGGAAGTTTCTCGCATGAGAACACAAGAACAGGGGAAAGTATGAAGCACTGACGTGATATAATCCAGGAATTTGCTGAGTGGTTCCACCGCGTTGGTTCTTAAGTAGTTGAATTGATCAACTAGGAGCTGCGTAGCCTTGTCGGCGATGGTAGACGTCGAGATTGGAAGAGGTTCATTGGCGAGGAAGTTGCCATAATCAGTCGCAGAGAGTTGGGTTCGGAAATCTGGGATATATATGACATGAAAGGTTAACCGCAAGATGAACACAATCCGCACCTTCAAGAGTCTCGCATTGCGTGAGGTTGGCGTATTGAGATTGGGTGAGGATTCCGGCCTTGTAGCCTCTTACGATGGCTTCGAGAAAGCCGGTATTTACCTGTATTCAATCCTGGTCAACGGTGAACGCGGAGGTTGTGGCAGCAACTGTACATTGAAGAACAAAGCCTCCATGCTGGTCGTTTCTAAAAAGCTCGAGTTCACCGTCAGTGCCACGGTCAATGCTGCGATGTGCACGTGCTGGACTGATCAACGGGCCGCGGATACCGTGAGTGACCTTGCCATTGAAGCTTGAACACAGTACAGGGCTTCAAACGTGGGCGATGTGCATTCGACTAACTTCCCATCTATAACCATGCTTATGTACTTTCTTCTGGGCTGTGGGGTCCTAGTATAAGATTACGACCGAGTACATATTGACCTGTAGTGTACGCGTCGGTGTGTTTGCTTTAGTATTAGCAGTATATGGGCAGTAATGAATGCATAAAAGGTCATAAGTGATGATGCAGGTCGTGAGGAATGATGGATGAGGATGGGAGTTGCTGGAACAATGCTGGGAAATAGACGGCGGCTCTCATGACGACGACTTTGCAGTCTTCCTGCGTTTCGTCCTGGGCGTCTGGCGATAATCGTCGTCGTCATCATCATCTTCGCTGTATTCATCTTCAAGGACTTCTGGTCCGTACAGCGCCAACTGCTTCTCTGCCTCCGCCCGTCGAAGATTCCGCAGGCTGGTAGACAAGGATTTGAAAAAGTCACTCTATGACGTACTCGCTGTAAGCACTGGAATGATGAAAATCACTACGAAAGGACGAACCTTCACAATTCGTACTTTGGTACCAGGCTCTGCGAGAAGTTCGGCCTTTTTCTTCGTCTCCCTGAACTGTGAACGGAGACATATACAAGAGATTGAGACGAACGTCAGACCAGGAAAAAAAAAGCCGAACCTTTTGTCCCTCCTCCTTCAAAATCTCGCCCAGGTGCATGATCCATTTTTGCACATTGCTTTCGACAGGTTTCAGCTTCATTTCAACGTCATCGTCGGCGATGGCTTCATCATCAGAGTCGGGCACGGCATACGACTTGATGCTCGCTGCGGAGCGGCGAGGCCGTTTCTTGCCTCGAGTGGTTGAAGAAGGTGAATCCGGCTTTACGCGAGAGCCTGATGGAAGCGGCGCTGATACATTGAGAGACTCTGGTTTGACAGCCTTGCACTTGCCAGTCACCTTGTCCGCGTGCAGGTAGTCTTCTTCATCGAAGAAGAACTCGGCGCCTTGCTCTATCTCGTTGTAGATCCACACACTCTAAAAAATTGTCAGACCTCAGAGAGGGAAAACGACAGTAAAGGCATTTCTGACCGGTGTTCTGCCCAGGCGCGCAAGCATCTGGAAATGCTTGAGAGTCACCGGAACACTTGTCAAGGGGCGGGAAGTGAAATCCGTAGAGTAGAGGATGTGGTGGAGTATCTATGGACAAGTGAGCATCCAATGGCATGTCTGAACTGAGAATGACGAACATTTCCATTTTCGTTGATAACAGCGTGATTCATGATGATAGAAGTGATACGACTCCGAGGTCCATATTGAGACTTGATCCATCGACCGACTGCTAACGGATCTAAGTAAAGGTAGAAGTGGTCAGTGGCGATTTTCAATAGAGCAAGAGTGCAGGAACGCAGCTGACCATGCGGATAGGGGAGCTTTCCAGTCACGTCGGCGAAGAAAGTAGAGAAATGCTGCATGCGGCGCCTGGCGCGCACGGGGGCGACCTCATCATGCCGTATCATCGTGGTCAAGGATTCTTGTGAGATGCTTCCCTGTTGTCATAGATGTCAGGAGTCAGGATACTAGACGGTGATTAAATGCAGAAGAGAATCATGCTGGGGCCGGAACGATGCGTGGCACCTCAAGCCTCATGGTCGGGTCTTCTCTGCTCAAGACGTTTAAAAAGGTGCGTACCAGATCAACGACCGTCTCCACTTCGCTATCTTCCATTTCCTCGTCCTCGCCCTCCACTTCCGTCGGCTCGTCGGACTGGACAACTTCACTGCTCTCCCCACTTGTTCCAGCCTTTCTCGCCTCTTCAACCACACCTTCCGTTTCTTCTTTCGGTCTCTCCTCGCCACCACCAAAGGCATATTTAGTAAAATCTCTACACAGTTTGGCCTCGAATTTCTGGCAGGCATTGTGGTCATCCCACACAGGCAAGTCGTCGACGCCAATCTGATGGTTATCCAGCACCGCTGCTTCTATGGCATCGGAAACCCAGGGATATCCGTCATAGAGCTTTTTGAGCAACTTGCCCTAATGAAAGTCAGCAGTGATGCGAGGAGCCAGTAAGAATCGAATGTAACATCAGTCCGGTCAGAAAGCATACCTTGCAGGCAACACCGACACATTTCGAAATGACTTCCCTAACTAGCTCCTTGAAGTCCTTCGGCAAAATGCCCTTCACCTTGTCAGGCCCGTCCGTGAAGTCCCACCGCGCATAATCCAACAACGGTAGGTGTCTGTCAACGAAGGGGTTTACAAGAACATTTACGACGTCATTCCGGGTGAGCGGCGTCAGATTTAATGCCTCGAGTTTCGCGTGTATGGTAGATGCGTTACTCAGAAGGTTCTCGGTGGTGCTAAAAAGGGTGATGAGGATGACGAGGCGCACGGTAGGGTCAGACGATGGATAGTCTGTATAGAGGTAGCGCAGAGTTTCTATAGTGGTGGGCCAGGAGATTGAGCGCGTTTTGATGAACGACTGTCGGCGATGACGTCAGACATGGTCAGTGAGCAAACCTCATGTTCGATGTATACCTTGATCAGATCCTCGATTAGAGCACTGAACGACACGCATTCACACGGTGAGAGGTAGTTAAACCAAAGACCAACTGTCACTCACGCGAGTTCAAAGCGAAGACCTCCTGATTTATCCAGGGTTTTTAAGGCACCATAGGCGCCGACATTCATCTTCGCCTCCATGCAAACTTCTGCCGCAACGGTACGACTCACAAACATGCTTGAAACTTTCTCAGTAAAGTGTGAAGGGAGGTACTGAAGACTCACGTTCGATCAAGTTTGCAGAGCTCACGGACGTTGTGCGCAATGTCCTCCGGCAGTGTTTCGCTCGTCGTGGCAGGGCGCTCAAACATTTTGCGAAACACGAAGTCACGGTACTACCCATCAAGTTGAATATATCAGCGTCTCAAAAACGATAGGCACCTTACCTTGCTGTCCATATTAAACCCGTTTTTAACAGCATGAGGCAGCAGTCGGGGCTCAATGGCCAACGCGAGTGGGAATTGGGCCATCAGAGGATCCTATCACAGATTAAGAACACATCGCGGTGACCATGGGGAATACAACATACTTTGTTACAAAAGGGAATGAACTGTGGCCAATCCGTGGTGAGTGAGAAGGATCACGGTGAACGACACAAACGAACTCGATATGTCTCCAAAATCTCTTGTATAGTCTCCCATGTGACGGTCTTCTGTGCGGCCGGGAGCCTGCTTTCCTTGAGAAATGTGTTGAAGATGTAGCCATCATCTTCACTCTTGTGGGAGGTAAGAAGCCGCAGCATATGGAGTGTTCGATTGGAAACGGACCTTTGCGCGAGGAATATCTCCGTACATGTCCACAGCCAGCTTTATGAAGTGCGTGAATACACCCATGCGGATACTCCGGACCCATGGCGTCTTAATGAAGTGGGACTGCACAAAGAAGTAATGGTGTATCGATACTTGGATTAAGTATCGAGAGAGATGCGCGCCGCTGGTTAGGAGGATCTGCAGCCACACAAGAATGGCAAAAGGGGGTCTCCAGCTTAATTACGTAGTAGAACTCGGGGAACAGTTGCATGCACATACATCAAGGACCCGTTCCGTGAGGATCTTTCCGCGCCCCAACGCATAAAACATGGCCTCGGTAGGTCCGTAGTGGGTGAGGAAGTAGTGCGCCCGGACATAAGGGTCCTGCGAAAAGCGATGAAAGCGGGTTGAGACGAGAGTCAAGGGTCCGGGGTCAACGAGCTCATAGAAGATTAGTTGGACCACTTCATCTGCAAGAAAGTCAGGAACGTTATAAGTAGACTAGTCCTGGACAAGGCGGAAGCAGCGTGCTCACCACAGAGGCGTTCCATTCGGACGGGGGTAACTCAGCAAAGGGCCTATCAAGTTGTGCAAAGGGGCGAGGTGAACGTATGGAGCAGCGAGTACGAGTGGTTGTTCGTCGACAAGTCCGGTGAAGACCGGTGACAAGAGCTGTGTTGTTATGGTGGTGGCACAAATAACGAGATGAAATGCTTGGGCCCGTGGCCAACTAGATTCGAACGGCGATTATATTTGTCAATCAATTTGCCATATCGGGAGATATAGCCGGAAGTGCAAATCATTCACTTCTCATTGAAGACCAAGTCATTCAGAACTGCCTCTTGTAATAGCTCCTCCATAACTGCCATGGTAGCTTCCAGTCTCTGGTCTGCAGCGCCGGCGTAAACGCATCAAAGTTAACCTTTTCCAACCGTCCCAAAAAGTTCGAAATAGGTACCTGTGCGTGCCGTGAGTGAATTAGCTACGATACACCGAGACCGAAAGTTGTGCTCACACCGGCAAGAAACACGGGCATTGCCCTTGCGGGCACCTTCCCACCCATGCCCTCCTCCTTGAGCATATCGCGCGCTGTTAGGAGGTGGTCGTTCGCGAGTGTAGCAAACTCGAACACCGCATCCTCGACACCCTCTGCGTTGGGTCCGTATCGGAAGACATCCTCTTGCTTTACACCATGTTTGGCAGTGATTTCAGCGGGTATAATCATGCGCCCGTTCTTCGCGTGGAAAGGAAGAGCGCGAAGAAGCGTTGTGATTGTTTGTGCGGCTCCGAGATGTGATGCTGCATGGGAGAGAGCGGAGGATGGAAGGGACAGGAGAGATAGCAAAAGGTATAGCACTGTGCTTGACGTCGACTCAGCATGTGCAACCAATGAGTCCGATGTCAGGTGAGTTGGAGTGTTCAGCTCTGCGTCCTGAGAGGTCATTAGTACCCCGTTTTTGTGAAGTGTAAATGACATATACTCTAGCGTCAACAATTCGTTTCAAATGGTAGGCAGGGATGTTGGCACGCTGTGATGCCTCATGTAGAGCAATCGCAATAGGGTGTCTAGGGGGTTTTCCCTGCACAAGGTCTCGTCAGCCATCATGCTGGTCACACCGGTTGCAATACGCACCTCGCTGATTCCCTTCACAGCATCCCTCCAAAACTGCATCCTCATTTTTCCTATTGTGTGGTTGGAAACATGTTCCTGTACCATCGACAGCTCAACCTATCCAAACTACTGTTTAACAAACTCGTTTATCAAGGCCGAACGCAACACGACGCACAGAAAAGGCTTTGAGCGCAAAGTACCCACCTCGCGCGTCCTGAGGGTAGAAATGGGATGTCAGGAACCCTTCGTAGTCGTGTTTTCGAACGAGGTCCCTGCAGTATTGCGACGGGTTCGCGGTTGGCCCAGAGTTCGACGCGGTAGAGTTATGACGACGGTAACAGCTGGAGGAAGACCGCCTTTCGTTTAGAAATGAATTATATCGTATATGAGGCTTGGGTCGTCGAGCGCAAGAAAGCATGTTAGGGCTAGTCGGTGTTAGGTGAACTATAACAGAGCAAGACGCGGACCGGGATTCGACCACGGACGCGAGAAAAAGTTCACGATTCAGGTACGCCTCGTGACCTTGACTTGCGTTCACATGGTGGTCGTTGACGCGCGACGCGCAGTGACGCAACCAATCAGGTCACAGTGATTAATACTGCTAGGGGTTATACAATTGCGCGAGACTATGTAACAACTTGTGCGTGAAATAAAGGCTCCAAGACATCGTAAAGATCCAGAAAAGACCGCGAAAAATATATAAGTTATGATACAACATGAGGCCACAAATTTACCACAAATCCATAGGTTGATCATTTCAGCTCTGTAAGTATATGGCTCCTTGAGCATCGACGACGAGAATGAGTGTAAGGCGGCGCACCTTTCCAAGCCTCCTTATCCATGCTCTGATCATCATCCACCCTGCGCCGCTTCCTGTGGATGAGGAAGACTAGGAGGGTAGTACAAATCAGCGCCATCATGCCTATCACTGTAGCCGCAATCGCTGCAGCTGGGATCTTCATATTGCGAGAGGCTGGCATGGGCGTCTGGTGCCCGTCCACCGAGGCAATGTTCGCAAAAGACGCATTGTAGGTCAGGAAGTCAAAGCCGACAGCCATCGGTGGGGTTATCTGGGTAACGTTGATTGCGAACGTGTGGAAGCCATCTGGTGCGTCAACAGAGAAAAGGCGGGCCATGGGCAGGCCGTCGAGAGACCCAGTGGGTATATACCGAGTGGTTGACAGACCGTCGATCGTGTATATTGCGGAGAAGTTTTGCTCCAGAGTCTGGGAGTGGTTGACGAAGGTTCCAAAGATGGCTATGGCGCTCCCTAGAGTCAGGGTTAGTGCAGTGCTTCTTACACAGAAGTAGGACGAGCTTACCGGTGAAGTTAAACTGGAGCGTGTCTCCAACGGTCTTGGTCCAATGGATGGTGCTTTTGAAAGCGGTGGTGGAAAAGTTGTTCGCAAGAGGGTGTACGATGTCCGTGGTCCAGTCGCCAGCGTATGTCAACGATGGAGAGCCGTCATCGACGATGATAGTGCGGTCCTGAAGGGGTGTAGAGGGCCCAGCCTTGACAATAAGGTAGTCCAAGGTGGGGAGCTCGAGTTCGCCCGCTGCATATGTAACGGTGTGGTGTCCATCAACGAGCAGTGGTGATTCGTAGCGGCCTCGGCCATGCTGCTTGACCCATGGTCCATCATCGATCTTCACGGCAAAGTCGTGGTCGGCCTTCGAGCAAGATGCAACGATCTCGACTCCCGTTCCTACAACCATATTGTCAGTCACCTGTTGAGCTGATCAGTTCCATGAGTATACTTGCCATAGAAATCGTGCTGAAACCATTTCTGGCGACACGAGGGGTGGGCGATTGTCGTCCAGGTGTTGTCGAAGTAAGAGCCAGATACAGTTTGCTTCGTGACTGGGCAAAGGTAGGTGATTTCGGGGCTTTGGTCGTCGATAACGATTTGGACGGACATAATGAGCGTGCGCGTTGGTGGCTCGCAACTGAGTTTCGTTGTGTGCCAACGCACCTATTATATAGGCTTGAGTTTGAGATGTGGCTTGCATGGTTCTATAGTACATCAGTTGTTAGTACATCACCTTCTGTCCGCCACATCTGTACGTCATTGACTCTCCCTTCCTTCATTCGCACTTCATGAAGGCCTTGATACCTGCGTCAAGCGCTGAAAAGCTACTGCTGCCTGGGGAGACGTGCAGGCCAGGAAACTAATGCCTCAGGAGGCATTTCGACTGCCTTGGGGCCTCCGGAGTACATTTCGGCCTCCTCATCGTTGAATGATGATAGCCCTTTCGAGCAATTTGCAAAACAGCGACGCCTTAGGGGTCTGACAAAGCCTGACGTCGGAGACTCCAAAGCATCCGGTGGAATAATTAAATGGATTCTCTAGGGATATGATTACTGCGTACGGTTCACGGGGAACTGGGCGGCTTGAACCCAAGTCTTGCGCTGCCGCTCCAGAAAGTTAATCACTTGGCTAATACTGAAAACGTGAAGACACCATGTGAGCGAGCTGGGCTAACTGTTGTCGAAGAATAATAATTGACGCACGTCGGAGGAACACCCAGCTTCTTCGTTAACTCTTCCTTCACCCGATGCACGTCCACCTGCGTCGGCTCCTTCTCCGCAATGCGCCGTAGTTCTGCACGAGCATGTATTTTTGCCTGCCTGGCGGCCTTAGCCTTTGCTTCGCTTGGAGGAACCACCTTGACGACATGAACCTCCTTCGGCTCAGCAGCGGAGGGGGCAGCTTCAACAGTTGTCGCCGGCGACGCCACATGGTCCCGTATTTTGAGCCTTATTCGCAAGCCTTCCCACCCAAGTATTTTGGAGCTTTGGTTTTCCACATATTTGTCAAGCCCTCCGTGCTACATTTCCTCCTGCTTAGCGCGCATGGACATGATGGAGGTAGAACGCACCTTTTTTATTGTCCGCAAGGCTCGCGTCGTGAGCTTCACCCTCACATCCTCCCCCAAAGATTCAGAGAACAGACGTTTCCGCTGAACATTCGGAAGCCATGTTCGGCGCGTCTTGTGCTTCGAGAAAGGGACGTTATTTCCGTACTGCTTCATTTTCCCCTGGAACAGACCCAGCTGGGAGCGCTTGAATGGTTGAGACACAATGGAGGCCGACAGGGCCTGTAGAGTGGGGAACATGGCGACCAAGGACTCGAGGATTTGGGCACCGGCGGTCCTGTGGGTGGTCCTGTAACAATTTGTTGACGAAACGTTGTTTTGTACGGATGCTCAAGCCAAATATGTAAGCTCTCCTCCTCCCGAAATGTCACTCCGCAAGTCTGGACTGCAACGGGATGTCCTGGCTCTCTATAGACGGTTCGCAATTCTAAAGGGCCTGGCCGGTATATCTATTGACGTCATGGAATAGGGCTCTTCGAATGGTCCATTCAAAACCCTCCCAGACGCGACCAAAATTCCTACTGTTCGTCCGGTATTCCTTCCATACCAACGCGTCGCACATCTCCCCGCGCAATATCAGCGCCATAGAGCATTTGCTAAGGAAGGGCAAGCGACAGATAGAGATGTACGAGGAGCCTGCGGTCAAAGACTGCTGGGTATCTGGGGAAATGCTTGAATGGGAGAAGGCTTGGAAGGCATCACGCTCCCTGCGCGCCTCGTAGAATTTTTTGCATGACCGACTTGGCCAGGCGTTCGGAAGGATGAATAATAATTATATGTAACATTATCGTCAAGGTGTGGATTATCCTTCTAGATATCACCTTGTCTGCACTCCGCGGTCAAGCCCGAGCGTCGAAGGCCCTCACCCGCTTCCCCTTGGCCAACCTAGGCAGTTGTCGGAGATGGTGTCGTGGCTGCCTCCACAGCGTCTCCATTCGGTGCGGCAGCCTTTTTTGCTGCTGTCGCCTCCAATTGTTTCTGCGACCTCCGGGCTTTGTGCTCTCTCCTCCGTTGCAAGTATTTCCGCTCCTCCTTGTGCGCGTGCTTCAAGTATTGTTCCACCTGTTCATTGAAATCTTCTTCGTGCTCCGCCTCCGCGATCTTGACCGCACCCTCATATGCTAATCTGCGCTCGTTAATGACCGCTTTGATGCGTGCCATGGACTTGCGACACTGTCAAGTCTTCAGGACATCGTTTCAGGGAAAAAAGCGAGGTTCATACGTGGTAGACTCTCCGCGGGGAAACCTGCATCTCGGTGTTCGACACTCCCATTCGTCTTGCTTCCTCCTTCTGGGTAGCCAAAAGGTTCCGTTCGCGCAGCAAAATATACCAGAGTGTATGGAGATCCCGGAAGCTTTTCAGCCGGAGTTCAGAGGCCAGCCATGACCTACCTAACAATAGAGGCGTCAACTGTACAGCGCACATAAAATCCTCTGTGGGACTCACCCGTCTGTTTCTGCATGCTCTCGGGAGACTCGGTGACCTCGTACGCCGCATCTCCGGTCAGAGTTTCATCGTTCTTCTTTCTGAAGAACGCATAGAGGCCGTGGTTCTCATTCACAGGAATCCGTTCCTTTAACGGTGAGGTAACTTTCCTGGATTTACGCTCGACCGGTGGCGTGCTCGTAGCCACAGACGGAACTGCGACAACTTCCGCAAAGGAGCGGGTAGCAAAACGAGGGGTTGCCCAGGAGGCACGGTTGACGACGGCGCGAGCGAGACTTAGCATGAGGGACCGGTAAGTGTGAGCAATTGCGGGTGAGGTGGAAAACTTGGACGGCGCAGGCAAACAGCTGCAAAGTTCGCGACTAGAACTGTGACAGCGTCGTGACCGGTCGCGTCTGTCTGAGCTCCTGTCTTTGAGGACGGCTGCTGTACACAACCATGGCTTGCCTTAACAAACTCGCAATTCGGGGGATACGGTCTTTCGATGACAAGCAGATATCCGTTATCGAGTTCTTCTCCCCAGTCACCGTCATCGTCGGTCACAACGGTAGCGGCAAGACCACCATCATCGAATGCCTCAAATATGCTACTACCGGCGACCAGCCTCCAAATACTCGCGGAGGAGCCTTTATACACGATCCGAAGATGGCAAATGAGAAGGAAGTCAAAGCGCAGGTGAAATTGCGCTTCCATGCTGCAAACGGCACGCGAATGCTGGCCGTGAGGAACCTGAGCGTCACCGTGAAAAAAACTTCTGGCTTCACCATGAAGACTCTTGAGAGTATCCTGGCGCTGGCTGACGGGAATGCGGACAAGGGTGGAAAGGTACGCTTTTCCGCAAAGTGTATCCATTGACGTGCAGCGCTAATGTCAAATGTACACTTAGCGTGGCGTGATATCCACTAAATGTGCTGAGATGGACTCTGAGATCCCTCAACTACTTGGAGTCTCTAAAGCCGTTCTTGAGAATGTCATATTCTGTCATCAGGAGGACTCTTACTGGCCACTTGCAGAGCCCGCTGCACTGAAGAAGAAGTTCGATGACATCTTCGAGGCGACGCGGTATGTTCTTCAGACCTCTCTGCCTACAATGCGACTTATGGACACGCAAAGATATACGAAAGCGCTTGATAATATCAAGGCCCTTCGGAAGGACCGCGTCGCAGACCTCAAGGCCGAGAACGAGCGGCTTCAAGGCTTGTCGCGCGAGAAAGCTCACGCTGATAAGCTCAAGGACCGGATATCCCAGCTGAACTCCACAATTGCGGCGAAGCACGTTGAATACGAGGAGACGAAAAAGGAGTATGAAGCTATCGTAGAGGCGAACCAGAAATTCTACGACTACGCGTCCAAGTTCAGAGAAGTATACATGAAAATTGGCGTGCTGGAGGAGAAGAAGGAGCGACTCCACATTGACCTGGATGAAGTGAAGCTGAACTTGCAGGAAGTAGTTGGTGAGCAGTCGCATTTTCCATCGACCTCTGCCGTGCTTACCGTAAATCAGGAACGGATGAGGAGCTCGCCTCGAGGCTCAACCACTTCGATGAGCATATCAACGGCCAAAGGCAAAAAAGACGCGTGGAGGACACACACAAACAGGATCTCGAGGATGAACTGGCTAATGTTCGAAAAGATCACACGAGACTCGTGGCCCAGCATGGCGGTTTGGTCACGGAGGCCAAGGTCTGTGCTCCATGACACTTTGATGAAAACCCCAACTAACATTCAATCGCACCAGGCCCAAACTCAGAGGTTAGCTGACCGCGAACAGTTGATTCACGAGATCAGCCTGAAGTACAATATCAAGGGCTTCAATATCTCCCCATTGGAACGAGAGAAGGTCGTCGAATTCCTGTCCAGGATAACGGAAATGAAGAATAAGCATCGCATGGACCTGGAAAAATTGCAGGTGGGTTTAGTACTCTGGCGCCAGCTCCGTTGTGACTCACTTAGAATGCCAGAACGAGCTTCGAACGAAGACGGAGGAGTTTTCTTGCAAACAGCGACTCTTGGATAATGAGCTCGGAAAACACAAGCTGGAGAAAGAAAATCTCCGGGATCAAATTGTCGGTACCATTATTTTTGCCCACCCACCCCCTTAAACTATCGCAGGTTGAGCGGCAGAAGTCCATCGTAAACGCCGAACGCACTCTCGAAAACCAAATCGGCCTTCCCTCTCAGCTCAAAACCCTCCAGGGTGACATCGAGGAGAAGAGAACGCGTCTCACGAAAATCAAGACAGACATGGGGGCAGTGAACTACGAATCACGACTCACAGAGCTCACCGGGAAAGGGAAGGGCCTCGAAGAGAAGCGAGAGCAGTTGAATTCGGAAATCAGATCATTGAGCCTTCAGTCGGATGCACGGGCCAAGTTGAATTTGGCAAAGACGGACATTAGGACCAAAGATGCAGAGGTTTCTAACATGTGCGCCCTCGGTCCACTGCCTCGTCCCCTATCTTATTCGCTTCAAGCTGCTAACAATGGTTATCGCAGACTCGAGCTCATCAATGTGAAGATCCACAAGCTTTCACCAGGCAAAAAGGTGACAGTTGAGACATTGGAGCGGGAGGTCAATCGCCTATCAGTGTCAGTCAAAGTCAACTTGTAACTGACAGCTATCTTTGACCTTACGTTTTACCTTGCAGTGAACGTGAGGAGAAGCACGCAGACCAGGAGAGTGTTTCTTTCGCGGCCAACAACGCCCTCCAGAAGGCGGATGCTACGATCGCCAACCTCAAAGCTCAACACAAAACGAAGAAGGATGAACTCAAGGGTATTTCAAAGTCCTGGAGTCATGACGGGCGTGGAATCCTAACATTCTCACGATAGCATTGGAGAGGAGACTCAAGAATGAGATCGAGTTTGAAACCTTGGACGAGGCGCTCAAAGACGCTACGGGCGAATTAGGCCATAGGAAGCAGTATGACGAGACATTTTCTGTTCAGATGCCATGCTGACATCTCTCTTGTCAGGCAGGACGGTGTCTATAGCAGCGGTAGCGCCATATACGAGTCTTTTCTGCGGATCGGAAAGCACAAGAAGGTATGCACAGCATGCACTCGTCACCTAAGCGATCAAGAGTTTGTCGTGTTTGAGAAAAGCGTGAGTGCCTTGGCTTCGCAATACATTCCTCGTTATCTAATCGTGTGCATGTTCATAGTTGCAAGAAATGATGAAGAAATCGACCCCAGAACTTATCAAGCAGAACAAGGAAGAGATGGTGATGTGGGAGACCGAGTTGGAGCGCTTGCAAAACTTGAGACCTGTGCAATCCGCGCGGGATCAACTCAAGCTGAAGGAGATACCGGCGCTTGAAAAAGATATCAAAAAACGCGAGGATGAGTATCCGGAGATCAATCGTGAGGCCGAGGAGGTCAGCTTTCAATCTTGTCTGCACAGTGTCTTCTGCTGAAATTTTTCAATATCTCATATGTCAACTAGGCTGTTGAAATTTTCGATACCCTTAAGCGCGAGCTCAAGGATATCCTTGTCCTCAAGGACCACGTCAAGACTGTCATTCGCCTCCGGGCGGATATTGCGAGGGCCGAGGGCGACATCATCAACCTTGAGACTGATCTGTCGACAACCGGATCAGTCAAGACCGCCGACGAGGTCCAAATGGATCTCGACGACGCGTCCACCGAACTGTACGCTCACCTAACATTTGCACTAAGTAGCGCCGATTATCTTAATCAATCTCACTTAGGCGCTCAGTAGAGAGGGAAAAGCAGCTGCTTTTGGCGGAGCGGGAGCGTCAAAGGGATGCCATTCGCACCGTCGAAAGCAGTGTCCATTCGATGGAGTTGAAGGAAAGAGATCTCGCAACCGAGATTCGAGAGAGGGATGCCCTCGAGAAGCGTATGGAGGATATGAAACAGGATATTGTTTCTTTCACCGCACGAATGAAGGTCGGGCAAAGTTGTCTATATATATATATATGGTGGCTGATTTCTCTGCTTAGGACCTAGACGCCAGTATATCAGATGCGCGGGCTCCCATTGACGCCCTTGAGGAAGAGCGCAAAAGGATGTTGGACGACCTGAACACTAAAATCACGTCAGCCCAGCATCATGCTCAGGAGTTCAATTCAAGTACAGATCAACTTGCGCTCATCAACAAGAACGTCGAACGGTGAGTCTCTGAGCCCAGTCTTCCAGGTACCCTTTGCCTTATAAATGCACAGATATGTAAAGGAAAAGCGAGCGCTCGAATTGGAAGCATGTACTCGGAACATTGATCATCACGACCACGAGCTCAAGAGGGTAAATGAGGCCATCGACGCTGCTCGAGAAACAATCAAAGCCATCGACAAGGAGATCAATGCCAGTGGAGCCTCCGTTGCCAACCTACGAGATAACATTCGAGTCCGGAAGCTAGCCAAGGAGATCGTCGACACTCAAGCTGAGATCGACTCTTATGATGTGGAAGAAGCGGCGAAAGCAAAGCGCAACTTCGAGGACAAGTACGGCAAGGCAAAGGAGAAAGAGAATCAGCTCCACACCGATGTAGGTGCACGTTTTCGCCCTTCTGCGACCTTGGCTAACAGATCCTTGTAGTACTCGCACATTGCTGGTGAGGTTAGCTCGCACCAGTCACAGCTCAAAGCGTTGGAGCTGGACCTCAAGGAGTTCAAAAATATCAACAAGAAATATACCGAACAGCTGATCCGCGTCAAGGTGGGCATCACATTTGCTGGGTACGCCCAAGGCTACACGGATGAATTTAGATGTCCGACATGGCGAACAGCGATTTGGAAAAATACGCCAAAGCCCTGGATAAGTGAGTTGTTAGAGAGCTCTTACTTCTTTCGCGCCTTGAACGAATGTCACATAGCGCAATTATGAAATATCATGGTCTCAAGATGGAAGAAGTCAATGACACGATGAAGCATCTGTGGAATAAGACATATCAGGGAACTGGTTCGTATTTTCTCATTCCAAAGTCTCATCCTCTCAATGTGCAGTTCTTCCATAGATATCGACGGGATCAAGATTCGTTCTGATGTTGAGGGTGGTGCTTCTAAACGATCGTACAACTACCGAGTGGGTGGCATGAATTATAGATATCTGACGTGGTGCTCACCCTCGCTCACAGGTGGTCATGACAAAGGACCAAGTGGAGATGGACATGCGCGGCAGATGCTCAGCCGGCCAGAAAATGTTGGCGTCTATCATCATCCGCCTCGCGCTCTCTGATTCCTTTGGTCAAAATTGCGGCATTCTCGCGCTGGATGAGCCGACCAACGCCTTGGATACGGAGAATATCGATGCACTCGCTGCCAGTCTCGTGGAGTGAGTGTTCCCTCGTTACACACGGCAGTCTCTCTAAATCCCCGTAGCATCATCAACGAAAGGAAGAGCCATTCCAATTTTCAGCTGATTATCATTACCCACGATGAGAACTTCCTACGAAAACTTGGTCAAAGCGACGTTATGGAGTATTATTGGTCTGTGGGCTCATGCATCTACTAATTCAAAATACTGATGTCCTCTTGATAGGCGAGTTTCGAGAGACTCGCGTCAGAAATCTGTCATAGAGCGCCAGAGGTTTAGATAGAGACCCCGTATCATTTCACTTGTGCACTTTCTTAATCTACTAATTTCTCTATTCGTAACGCTCGGAATATTTCAGCTTCAATCCTTCCTCAATATTCCTGATCACATTTCACCACAGGCAGCTCAGGCTTCAAGGTTGTAGAGTTATTACTTGTGGTGATGTCGCAATACACGTTTGGTGAGTTCGCTTTTTAAGCCCTTGAAGCTTGCACGCATGTTATGCAATCATTGAATCTCCCCAAGGTTGAACGTTGAATGGACACTGACATGGAAGCTCCAAGAGGTCGATCGAGCGACAGGATGGCGATTGGGCTAAGTATACATGTTCCCTGATTACTGCTGATTACGACAAAGTTCTGCCACACAACTCACATCTACCTGAATAGATGCAGCGACATGACTCCGTGAGATATGATCGTTTAAGAAAAGTGTGATAGCCCCGGCCGATCATTGTCACTCTTGGATCTTCCTTTCTGTCTTCTTGAGGTACGCGGTCAGCATCTTGCCACATTATTCGCAAATCCTCATCGTTTGGCTATCTTGCACATATGGATACATAGCACGGTAGGTCATTTGCACTGTTCCATTCCGTATGTGTATCGTTCTTCTACCGCGCGGGCGCGTGACATCTACGCGTCAATTTCTGTCAACTCTATAGCTAACGGGACCCTTGCCACGCGACATGAACATCGGCTTTCTAGAGCTTTGGCAGGACTTGGGCAGAACAACGCTCTTCCGGTGTCGTCTGTAAAATGTGACGTCGTCTCTGTTACAGATCCCGCTTGGAGGACAGACCAACGCATCATGGAGCATGGCAGATCCGATTTAGGAAACCGGACGACGCGCCATGGCAGCGACTGGTTTACCGAGACCGGTGAAACTGTTTTCGAATGGACAAGATTCACCTGCTCCCCAACAGGACCGCGTGCCAGCTTCTGGAAGGAGGCCCCGATTGGCACTCCGCAGACCATTTGCCACACAAGTATGTTCCCCATCGCCATTCAGCAAATCCTTTTGTATTTACCAATGTGGGCGTTTTTACCAAGCTTCAGTGTGCTCTAAAAATGACGATTATCACCGCCTTCCTCAGCTGTTGGGTATTTAGAGTGGCAGGTCTAACTCGAAGGTCACCCAACCCACACCCCGCTTCACCAGCTCTTCATAGATGCACTCCACGGATTTGAACGGGGATCTCCTTCGGGGTCTTTCACCTGGCGAGCAGAGCTTGTTCTCCAACTATGGAATTGGAGAGCGACTCCAATCTCCTTTCGCTTCCGTCCATGAAGCTTTCGAATTCCACGCCGTCCGACATCCCAATTCGATAGCTGTGGAGGACTTCGAGCAGCGAATCACTTATGCTGAGTTGGATCGTCAGGCCAATTGTCTGGCATCCCTGTTACGTGCCAGAGGAGTTCTGCCTGGCTCTCGAGTGTGTCTGCTTGTCGAGCGCTCTATCTTCATGGTTGTCGGGATCATCGCCATCCTCAAAGCAGGAGCAGCGTACGTTCCTTTGGATGGAAACATCGTCTCAGATAGCACCCTTCGCCACGCCTTGAAGGACTCTGGGGCTTTGATCGTCGTCGTGCAGCGCAAATTCACTGAGCGCGTCAACGCGACTCCCACTATCTGTCTGGAGGACTCTATCTGTCATCATGACCCGTCGTCAAGCCACTGCCTCAAGCCGGAGGCCCTCTCCAAGGCAAGCGGTAGCGCTTACATTATTTATACCAGCGGTAGGCGGCTTGTCGCATATTATGTTCCAGACGTTCATTTTTACTCTTATAGGGACTACGGGTGTGCCCAAGGGTGTAAATGTCACACATTCCAATGTTACCAATCGTAAGTTTTTCCGCTTGATCACTTACACCCTTCCGGTCTCACTAAAATCATTTTGTCGCGAAGTCGTATGCCTCGCACCGGGAAACTTGGGCATGGGCCCTGGTATTCGAGTTTCGCAGCTCATGAATATCTCGTTTGACATGGCAGCCTGGGTGAGCATTGGCTCAACTTGGAAATACATGTGTTGACCCGGGATCTAGGAAATACTTGGAAGTTTGTGCAATGGAAGCACCCTCTGTCTCAGGGGGAAAACCTCGAAGGAGTGGCGCGCCGTCATGAAAACTGTGGACGTTGTAATTGCAACTCCTTCAATGCTAGCTCCTCACAACCCGTCCGATTATGCGACGATCAAGTCTGTCGCAGTTGCGGGAGAGCCTTGCCCGAAAGGTGAGGACCGGGCCATATGTTGAAAAGCTTTCTGCTAATAGTACGCTCCGACATCCAGGCTTGGCGGATAACTGGTCGAACACGGTCGATTTCTACAACTGTTGCGGCCCTACGGAGGTGCGCTTTCATCTTATTCTCGCAAGTCGTTTTCTGCTAAGACGCGTCATGCAAGGTCACCATCGTGAATACGATGCATTTGCACCGTCGCGACAAGCCTCTGGGGATTGGTGGTCCAATCCCCAACACCACGGTCTATGTACTGGACGAACAAATGAGCCCAGTAAAGATTGGAGATGCCGGCGTTATGTGGGCCGGGGGCGCTTGCGTGACTGGAGGATATCTGAATCTGCCGGAGAAAACCGCAGAGAAATACAAACTCGATCCGTTCTTGCATGACGGGTAAGCACACCTCATTACTCTTGCTCCTTCACTCGCCTAAATTCATCAGATCCTTCATGTTCAATACTGGTGACCTGGGCCGATGGAATAGCGATGGAAGTCTCGAGCATCTTGGCAGAGTTGACCACCAAGTCAAAGTTAAAGTAAGCTGGCTCTACTAGTACCTCTGGAACTCCCGTAAACCTAACGCGAGATCAGGGATTCCGAGTTGAGCTGGATGGAGTCGCTTCGGCGATGGAGGTGAGCCACTTATACATTACTTGTATTTTCTACGTTCTTATGATCGTCATAGATGTGCCCGGGCGTTAGCGTCGCCGCCGCCGTCCTCATAAAAGGGGAGCTATGGGGCTTTTTTGCTCCCTCAACAGCTGAAATCGAGGACGTCAAAGCCGCCACTGCTCGAGTACAACCTTACTACGCTGTTCCCACCCACTTCTTGGGTCTTGATAAATTCCCAGAGACAGCGTGTGTTTTGCATACTCGCTCTTGGTTTCCCTCCCACTTACCTGCTTCTACAGTAATGGGAAGGTGGACAAGAGAGCGCTTGAACGAATGGCTCAAAGTCATTCCACCAGGCCAGCCATCGAATCGATCGCCTCACCCGCTGTTCTCGTGGCCAAATCACCGGTTTCCGTTACCCTCACAAAGCAGGAACAATCCACTGGACAGCTCGAATCATGCGGTTCATCGATCACAACTGCGACGAACAATAGCACAGCGGTCAGCCTCCACTCTGGTGAAAAGGAAAAGATCGACGCATCATCACTCGAGGGCCAGACGGACACGTGGGCAGGATACCTTGAGGACACTCTGCCTGAAAAGACGCAAGGAAGATCTCTTCGGAACCTCCGTCACCAAATCTTTTATCTTTACAGACGTCTCTTTGGAGTGGTATTCCTGGTCAATTTTGGCCTGTTTATCGCCGTTGCGGTGAAAGGAGCCAACGCAGCCCAAATCGGTAAAATCGTCATCGCAAATCTTTTTGTGGCAATTCTTATGCGCCAAGACTATGTTGTCGACGCATTCTTCACGGTTTTCACTGCAGTTCCGCGATCGTGAGTCTTTCCAGCCGATTTTCTGAATCATTCTCATGCCATATTCCAGGTGGCCCATGGCCATACGCAGCATCTGCGCCCGAGTGTACCATATAGGCGGACTGCATTCTGGGTGTGGTGTTTCAGGAGTGCTTTGGCTCATACTTTTCACCGCTCAGGCCACTATTGAAATGCTGCATTATGGACCGGTAAGCTGTGTCTGCTTCATGTCATTGTCACAAACCGGAACTGATTTATTTCCTATTAGACATCTCCCGCCACAGTTGGTGTGACGTATGCGATCCTCGCGCTTCTTCTTGGCATTCTTGCCTTCGCGCACCCGAGAGTGCGGGTCAAGTTCCATGACAGCTTTGAGGCCAGCCACCGTTTTATGGGATGGAGTGCCACTGCTTTCGTGTGGGCACAGGTGCGTCCTTTATAAGGGTTTGCTTGCCGTCGCCTCTAAAGTATCCTACAATAGGTTGTGCTCCTCACCAACGACTATAGGCCTGCCGAGCAGCCACTTGGCAAGGCCTTGATCTCGTCGGCGTCTTTCTGGCTTTTAGTCGTTCTGACGGGTGACTCTCCATCTGCTTTATCCTTGTACGTCATGCTGACGTGATTCCAGGCTCTCTCATCCTGCCATGGATCAGGCTTCGTAAAGTGCCGGTACGGGCGGTGGTGCTTTCTCCTCATTGCGTTCGACTCTATTTCGATTATGGTATGAGGTGGCAATACTGCGATGTTCATTCAAAGTCTCACCAAAATTCCATCAGTCACCCCCAAAGCTGGCAGTTTTGTCAGACTGTCCACCAGCCCTTGGACCGAGTGGCATGGGTTTGCCACCGTCCCAGTACCCGGCGAAAAAGGGTTCTCCGTCATCTGCAGCAAAGCCGGTGACTGGACGGCAGATCAAATCGCTCATCCACCGACACGTCTTTGGGTACGAGGGATACCCACCTTCGGTGTTATGCGCATCGTCCCAATATTCCGCCGCATTATTGTCGTCGCAACCGGGTCAGGTATTGGACCATGCACGCCGGCAATTCTGGAAAAAAGGATACCTATGAGGCTCCTGTGGACTGCCCCCAATGTTCGCGAAACATTCGGGGACGAGTGGGTGGATTCCATCATGGCCGCTGCTCCCGATGCTGTGATTTATAGTACGTTGCCTCCCCCATGCATTTCGATGACAACTGATTCATTTCTGGGATAGATACTCGCAAGCAAGGTAAACCAGATATGGTCAAGCTGACGTATCGTATGGTGAAGGAGTTCAACGCCGAGGCAGTTGTTATTATTTCCAACCAAAAGTTGACGGAGAAGGTGGTATACGGAATGGTTAGTCGAGGCATACCTGCCTTCGGAGCCATCTGGGACTCGTAACCGCATCTCTGATGACGGCAGAGTCGCTGCGAGTAGGCAAATCCATTAAAAAATCGACGCGGATGATTTTTTCAGTTCGTTTTCCATGATTTACATTTTATTTCCCCATCCACCTAGATCTTTTATCGATTTCGACGATAAAACAAGTTATCCACCATCCACTTCGTATGTACCGTCTACACTTCAGCGTTCACTAGAAATTTTTGCTCCGGTGGCATCCTGTCACCGATTGTATGTACTTATAGCTTAGAATTGCATCACATGTCTTTTTATTACTCGCGTAATACATGTTCTTCGGACTGTTCTTGACAGACGAGCCGCGAGCGGCGCTAGGCAGCGATCCTTCATCAGTCCTGCACAGCCACCGTACGCAAGCTTTCTACTCTACACTACACCCAAACCTCCCTCTGATCAATCAAATGCTTCTGCCTAATACTAACGTCCGCCTTGTGTCTCATGACACAGCCCGAGATCAAGCAGTTGCCGCGGCGCACATCTCAGAAGGCTCGACGATCAGTGCCCTTTCGTCGATCGCAACTGTGTTGTTGCCATCGCAGAAGGGCCGCAGGTGTGATACGTGTTTCGGAGCATCGTCGGAGCAGAGGACGTTGAGAAAATGTACAGGATGCGCTTCATACTGGTACTGTGATTCTCAATGTGAGCCCTGGTTGGCTTTTTTTATTCAAAATTTCGGACCTCACTAACGCCCTGTAGGCCAAAGTGTCCAATGGAAAGCCCACCACAAAAAGCTTTGCAGCTCCTATCACAGGTTTACTACTTCCCCCATATTTCAATCCCTTCAGTCCCACGAAAAGCTAGATGCACTTCTACTTGCCCAGCTGCTTGCTCAAGTATCTGCCTCCGACCCATCTTCGCAGGACGACTCATCGCCGACAAATATACTTCGTTCTCTCATACCGGGGCCTCAATCTGGTGAATTCACCCTTCCTATCCCTGAGCTGAAGCCTCCTGTATCTCTGGAGTCCGCAAAATACTTGTATTCAAGATTCGGCAACAACAATTTTGCAATTCATTCACATCTTACCACCGTTGGTCATGGAATATTCCCCCTTGCAAGTCGCCTCTTCAACCACTCCTGCTCCCCTAATGCCGCTGCAAAATATGCGTTTGCACCGGGTACACCTGTCACAATGGAGGTAGTGGCCCTTCAAAACATTCCTCCGAATCAAGAAGTAGGAGCCTAGACTCGGATGCCGGTCGCATCGTCTTGCTAAGCATTCACCTTTAGATATGCTTGCCGTACCTCGATCCCGCTCTGCTTCAAACCCGCCAACAGATATTCCAGTACACGTACGGATTCCGATGCACGTGTCCCTCTTGTCGCGAGATGGAACTCCTAGGCGAAATCCCGTCTCCCCCTAGCCGACGAGAGGATCTGACTTCCGTAGCAAAGACCTTGCGCCAGTTCGTCGGTCTTGGACACCCCCTGAAGGACCTCCCTAGCAGGCCTAAGGAAGCGATACCACAATCGATTATCTGCGTCTTCCATGAAACATACCTATCAAACCTTTCGGAGGAGTTCAGCAAATCCTCACACGAAGGGCAATACGATGTTGCACTTGACGCTGGTATAACCTTGCTGGGGGCGTACATCATGATCTATCCACCGAACTATCCTCAAATCGGTGAGAGAAGTGAATCGTTCTATTCAGCATCAGCCGCCTAACGAATAACAGGGATGCATCTTTTGGAGCTGGCGAAGACGGCCTGGAATATGTTCATTATCTCAGGGGAAACGGATGCCGAGGCAGCGCTGGTTTCGATGGGGGCGCCTCGCTCTGGTACAGCCCAGGCGATGATGGATCAAGTGCAAGTATTTTTAAACATGGCTCGCAATAACTTGCAGGTATACGGATTGGAAGGAGACGAGGATGGGCCATTGCAGGAGCTCAAGACCTTGCAATCCCTCTTGGATGCCTAGTCTTTGCTCGAATAAATTATGTACGTCTTTCACAGAGCGCGTTCATGATTATTTGTTGTAGACAGCTGATAAATCGCAAACTCTTCTACCCTTTTGGTCCCCACCGTGTGGAAGCACCTCTTCACGGTCGGGTGGGGGTTCCATCTGATTCCTTGCTCTCCCAGGTTGTCTTTAACTCATTCTATTCATGCATTGAACTCGGGTTTCTCCTCAAGAGTGATCTATAATGCCAACAAGCTCTTTCCAACTGTGCTACGCATAGTGCTCTCGGCGTGAAGTATGTCATACTCTTCTGAAGCTCGCCATCCTCTTCGTTACTTTGACTAGACGGGCTCTCAGTGCCATCTCCATTTCAATAATCCCATGTGGTCCACACTGCGACCGTTGACCGAACGCATTGGATGTGCTGGGCAGATCCCCGCGTCGCAAGCGCATGATCTTATCAGATTGGCAAGTAGTCTTGTTGCAACCATCCAGCTCATGTTCGAACCCAGGGACAGACTGGTTCACCTACTTCTAGACATCATCACAGACTGGCAAGATCCCCGAAATCACGCGTACGAGACTTCCTTAGGCGCCATCCGACTCGGAAGGAAGCATGTCCACGAGGCTCACATCTACTTTCGACACATACTCGTTCTTCAACAGAAAAAAGAAATACACCAAGCCCACCAGTTTGGACATATCATCACTGAATGGCACCAGAACTCTTCTGACGCCACCCACGCGCGGCGGTGAATAGGAATACAGCCACGGCATTGTTATAATCACCCGACCAAGTTCCTCCCACACTTTCACGCTCCTGTTCTTGGCTGTTGTGGTGGAGATTCCTCAGCTTCGCAGGAGGATTCCGGAAACTGTAGGGTTCGATGGCGAAAATCCAGCGAACCATCGTCTCGCACCGGTGTCGGTATGCCCAATGCTCGGGTGGCGCCGTTCTTAGACTCCACCCATCCGAAAATCTAAGTATCTATCAGACACCTTTGCATTCTTTCTGCAAATGATCATCTGCCCCCGGGGGCATTTACCACCATGATCCTTCTTCTCATTCTCATCAGTCGAGAACTCTCAACGATTTCAAAACGGGTTGAGACACACGAGCTCAGTTAGCGCGACATATGTATGACCCCCATTGAGGCCGACGCTACCAGTGCCTCCGACGAACAATGCGAATCCCACAGATTCCAGATGCATTGCCTCCGGAGGCATCTCCAAGGAGATTGTGTGTCTTCCCTCCTGTCCAGTGTCCGGACGGTACATATCTACCCATAATCATGCGCACTCGATACTCATTCGCCGGCGGACGACCTGCGTTCACGATCCCGGAAGGCGGAGATGGAGAAGTGGTGTAGGTTCCGTTATTTCGACTAGGTGTGGACCGGGGTAAGAATTAGCGTGGTGGCGGAAGGTCATAGATGTCCGACAAAACCACAAAATGCAGCAGAAATCATTACTCAACTTTGACATTGTCGAAGGAAGAGAAAGACCGTGTTGCATGTGGCGGAAGATCTACGCGAACGCAATCTATATCGGCATATACTACATACAAGTGGCAGGCAGGTCATTACTGCCTACTCTCCAAAGAGCCGTTTTCTGGAAACCACACGCATTTCATGAGCAGGCCCCTCACATCCTCTGACAGAGAGTAGTACTCACATTCTCACCGGCGTCTCGCTGAAGAACGTCTTACCCCCGACCATCTCGCGTGTCCACACATCACGCATGAACCACCCTACATGGCCAACAGCGCACCCCAAGAGGTCGCCCGCGGCCGCTTTCCATGTGCCGTTGAGCACCCAGGAGAAGGCGACGAGGGCGACGGGGAGGTATGGTGCGGTGATCGTGATGAGCCCGAAGAGCGATATGGGCGTTGAGGGGTGCCGCCGTGACCAAAGGTATATTGGCACGAATGCGAGCGAGGAGGAGAGGAAGGGGAGGTTGAAGAGCGGCGCGACACCCTAGGGTGTAATGTAAACAAGTTAGGTGTGGTAAGAGGTCACGTCAGTGGGTGGCATTCTCTTGTGACGGTTGAATAGACATAGACGCACGAGGAGCATTACGGAGGAGAGGAAGAGCAGCCAGAAGTAATCTGCTTTGCGGTTTGCGAATGAGGATTCCTCGAGCATGCGGCTATACCGCATACTGCAGATCGACGCACCCACCAGATTTCAGTTCATGGATCTCAAGGAAGATATTCGTGGCACGCACAAGAAGAAGAGATGGAACACAAAGTCCAGCGATATCGGCCCAAAGTAGAAGAACGTCGTGACTGCGCGCCATAACTACGAAATGCGCGGTCCAGTGCTCAGTGTATCAACATCAGCTGCATATGCCACTCTTGGCTCACCTGGAGATTGCTAAACGCGCCCTTGGGGCTGTAATACAGCTGGAGCGTCGTCACGATATGGCATTGCTACAAGCCAGGCCACGTAAACATGAGAATCAATCGTCGACAAGTGTGGAGAAGCACTGAGCACGACTCACCACAGCCAAACTGGTTATAACGGAGAACGTCAGCCATCCACGCGTGATGGGGGGTATCTGGTTGAACCAAGCTTCAATACCAACAGGCATCGAAGGGATGGATTTTATGTGGAAATGTGCAAACTCAGATGAGAGCAGTAGCAGGGCAGTGAGGGTCACGGTCCGACGCATAATGGACCATGGTCGGACACGTTGAGGCCTCGGATCAAACACGTCACAGAACTTCCGGCATCCACAACACCATAGAAATACATCGTATAATGTCGTGTACACTGGTAGTGGTATAGAAGGTCCCCACGGAAGAACCAGTAGGTGCTGAGTAGGATGGAGGTATGTAGTGGCGCCCGACCATTCGACAAGATAGGTTATATATGTACATCTGGAAACAAGATAGGAGGGGGGCATAGATAAATGGCGGTGCTGCGATAAGTAGGCAAAGCGACCGGCGCAGGGACCGTCTCGGCGACCCCATCAAGAAAAAGAAAGATAAACCAACGCCACCTTGAAGCTTGAGCGTACTTACATACATGTTACTTAAATCACAAAATCGTTTTTCATCATCATCATAATCACGCAGCGATGCCCTTGAAGCTCGAAGGCGGGAGCCTCGCACGGGAGTTTTTACGCAGAGCGGTAGCAGCAGTAGCTGCGGCAGCGGCCTGCTCCGCCTCGAGCTTCGCCGCACGCAACGCTGCGCTCCTGTTCGTCCGTGGCGCAATGCTAGGGGCGTTCGAAATTGACGCAACGCTGCTCGGGCGTGGACGCGCTTTCGCGGCTGCCCTTTCGTCGGTTTCGTCGTTGGTCGAGGTCGCGGGAGGGGCAAGGGAAGGCCGGGTACCGGACACGGATGAGGAGCGTTTGATTCCGTGACGTGATGGGGTGGCAGAGGGTTGCGGTTGGGTGTGGCCATTGGGACGGGGCACTGGGGCGGGGGCTATTGGTGGTGTGAGGTTTGAGGACGTCAGGGAGCTTTGGGAGGCGGTTCGTGCTAAACCTGGGAGTTTTGGTGTAGTGGCCCCGCGGACTGGTACGTGGGCGTTCAGTAAGAAATTACGCCAGTGAACAAGGTCAACGGACTCACACATAAACGACGATGGCGGGCCCTGTTCCTTTTGCTGCCTCAACGCCGCACTTTTGTTAAGTCGAGGAGCTACAGCCGGCGCCTTGACGCTTGCTACCACAAACGACTCCCTCCTCTTGTGCCCTGGGACACCCTCAAATGTCTGCCTCGCCGCATCCTCCGAGCTCACCGTCCTTCGTCTCGGGGTCTCCGCTGGTTTGATACCCAGCCTCAACGACGCCGCCCTCGTCATCCTCGGCGCAATCACCGGCGCAGCCGTCGACGCCACCGCGATACTCTCCCGGCGCTTATGGCCTGGCACATTCTCGAACGTTTTCGCCAGCTGCTCCTTCGACAGCGGGCCCCTCGGCCCCGACTCCTTCTTCTCAACCTCAAGCCCAGCACGCAGCGCCGCCGCACGGCTCATGCGTGGTACGATATCTGGGGTCACGTTGGTCGCGGGGACAGGGCGCGCACGGAACGCTGGCTTGCCGCTCGGGGTAGACCCGGAACCACCAACAGTCGAGGGATTGGTGCCGCTGGAGCGAGACGCGTCCGTCGCGCCTGTGCGCTGGTGGAGCTCTGCAAGGACGGAGGAGGCGTAGCGGGAGTCGTCGTCTTCTTCTGGGAGTTCGGAGGAGGGGAAGGGCGGAGACGACGCGAAGAGGGACGCGATTTGGATTTCGGCGGTTTGGATGTCTGAGGAGCCCATGATGGCGTTTTGGTGGAGGGACTTGCCGTAGAGCGCGCGCAGGGAGTTGGGTGCGTCGCGCCGGGCGATGTTGGGGTCGCAGTCGCCCATTAGGGTGTTCCAGACTTCGACGGCGCGTCGGCGTTCGAGGACGTATACCCACACGGGGCCTCTAGAAAGAGACATACATACAATGTGAGTCGTGAGGCAGAATAGATAGTGTGAACAGTGCACGCACTCGGAGAAGGAAGCAGCGTCTTCGCCAAAGAGCTCATAGAGCGTATCCGGGTCCGTCTCGGTGTCAAACTCCATCTGCCTTTCTTTTACGATCTACGCGTTCAAACGCAAAAGCAAGAGCAAGAGCGACAAATGTGGGGGTGGGGAGAGCTTGTTTTAGCATTTACAATACGGGAAAGACGAAGAGGAGATCGAACCTCAAAGCTAGCTTCTTGGATGCGGGGTTCGATGTCGAAGCGGTGCGCGAGGGCATGTGTCTTGATGATGGCGACCGTGCGTGTAACAGGGTAACTGGACGTCGGTGAATGGTGCTTGCCCAAAGATAAACCAACGAGAGCGTCATTGACGTCGTCTGTGGCTAAGTCCGGTGTGTATGAAAGAGCATCTGAAAGTTGGGGCGAGGACGGGGCGGACATGTGGGTAAGACTTGTAGTTGAAGGAGGGGAAGATCAGGAAACTTGGAAAGAAAGTGGAGGAGAATATGTATAGAAGGTAGAAGTGTAGAGAACAGCGAACACGGGCAAAGACGAGAGGACCTCTGAAGAGGAAATTGAATATTCCTGCCCGCTGGTGATCACGGAGTCGGACCTCGGACACCATGACAACCCGACCACGGCCCACATATTTGCCCAGATCATATCCACGGGTCCAGTATGTAGTGCCCTGGAGCAGAGGAACTTGAAGAACACGGGGGATGGCTGCTGGTGGTGGTGGGTCAAGTCGGCCTAAGCGACGACGACTCTAACCCGAATGGAATACGATCGATCGACGCCATGTTCATTGTTCCTGAGGTACGATATCTGTGGGCAACGCGCAATAGTACAATGCAGTGGCGCAGGCAATAATGTGTGTAATGATTATGGGTACAGGACGAAAATATATGACACTCCACGTCTAGATAGTAGTAGTAATAGTAGCAGCATTGGTAGTGGTACGCAATGTCCAGCAGCCTTCGACGTACCGCGATCCTAAATGCCCCAAATATCGCGATCCACGGACCTGCCAGTTACCGCGATGCCCACCATTTGCCAATCTTGGCTGCACTGTACCGCACGCTCTTCCCAACGCCTGCACTGGCGATGCCCTTAATGGTCTGCACGGTCGCCGGGTACCGCACAATCCTGCTCATCTCTGTCAAGGCATTGTCAGAAGGTGTATACGACTGACACTAAGGAAAAAACTGACCCTCCGTCAACACCGCCGGAAGCTTCTCGTCACCCGCCAGCCTGAGCCAATACGCAGTCTCATCCGCCTCGTACGGTGCCCCACCCCTCCCACTCCTCGAATAATTATTCCTCACCGCTCCCGCCAAATTCGAGGGCAGCTTCTTCAGAAGCGCCGCCCTCGCCTGGGGTGATGCGTCCTGCTGAATCGTATCACTCCACACCGGCCAATGCACACCAGGGAGCCCCACAGCAAGCCTATGGTACAGCTCCTTGAACTGCTCGCCCTGCTTGCGCACGATGTTCGTGACCTTCCCCCTGTTCTCCGCGGGGAGCCACATGCGCGGGTCGCCCGAGTAGGAGATGCCCGCTATGCGCTCGAAGAGCTGGGTCTCGGGGAAGGAGGGCGGGAGCGTGAGGAGTGCAGCGCGCACGCCGGAGGTGAGGTTGACTTGTTGGGTGAGGCGGACCCGTGCGTCGTCCTTGATGATGCGCAGGGGCTTGTGCATCCGCCCGGCAAGATATAGGGACTTCCAGTTTAGGAGATCGGAGCAGAGGTTGTCGACAGTGGTGATGCCGTATTTGATTCGCTGTAAAAGCGCCGTTGACTGGGGGTCCAAGCAAGATGACATGGAGGACATACCACGCCATTCATAGGGATATACGCATTGAACCACACTCCGGGACCGAGCTCCTCTAATCGCGAGACGTAGTCCGATCCGAGCATGCGCGCATGCAACGGGTAGTGGTGCGGGTGCTGGTGCATATTAATCGAATGGAAATGGGCCGGGTGGGTTACGGCGAACATAAAGTCGAGCATCGGCGCGTCTTCCGGTGCTGTATCTTTGGAATAGCCGTCCTGCTCAAAGACACCGGAGCCATACGCAAAGGCATAGCGTATGGGAGCATCGAACTGCTCGACGATAGACTCGAGGAGGGCGCGTGTGCTGTTGGACACGGGGAGGAGCTGGTTACGGCCAAAGCTCGGTGGAAGAGTTGGGAGGGCCTGGAGGGACTGTGATACAGCTGGCCGTGGGCGTAAGTAGAGGGCTGACCGGGGTTTGGGTTTAGGTTTGCTTGGCGGCGGCGGCAGAGCATCTGGCGACGAATGAACGGCCTCTGTGGCGAGCAAACGGACAGCGGCGACGGGGAGAGAGCGAGTGCGCGGGTTGCGGGCGACAGCGAGCATAGCGGTGAGGATAGATTACAGATGAAAGCAGGAAGAGAGTGACGGCAGTAGACCAGTTTGGCGAAAACTGCCACCCTGATCCAGCCGCCGGCAACCCATAAATAACTGTAAATACAACTCCTACGCGCCACACCTCATCCGCTAGACGTATCAGGTTTTGTCTTGGGATCACACGACGTCTGCTCCAAGGGCCACCGTATTACCTGGTATGGCGAGCATCGCCTTGATATAGCGATCCACTGCACTCGTCTTCTTTTTCGCTGGCTTTTCCTTCGCCGTCGCATCCGAAGCCTTAACCTTCGCATTGGCAGTCAGGCTCTTCTTCACTGTCTTCTTCTTCTTCGCCGCCATCTTCAACCTAGCCTTCGCAGTCGCGCTTTCGTCAAAGGTATTATCGTATGTCGAGATGACCAACACGGCGCCCGGAAAGGTTTTCACATAATCATTCAAGTCCAGTAAGACGCGATCATGCAACTCGCGGCTCTTGTCGCGCGCTCCTTTGACCTCGGTCCCCTCGATGCTCACACAGCCCGTGGCGACATTGTACGCGTTTTCTATGCCGCAGAACGGGAGTCCAAAGCCGGCGATACGAAGATCCTCCGCGAGCATCTCGTCGATCCACCTCTTACCGGCGCCATACAAACGCTGATAATCCAGGCAATCACTGGCGACACCAGCAAGTTTCGGGAGTGCGTCCGCAGGGAGGATGGGTACGAGAGCAATAAGCCTGTCCCAACTGCTCCCGGGCTGGTGCGATGTGACTTTTGCTGAGGATGTGGTGCTGTGATCATAGGAGGTGGGATATAACTGGACGACAACGCGGTTGCTGAAGAACATGTGGCGGCTGATGAAGACGACGATAGCAGCGGCGTCGTCGTCGAGAAACATGGTTGCGTCGTTGTTTGTGGTCACAAGCCGAGTAAGGCCTAGCAGGAGAGGGGTAACCTCCTCCGCATCGTCGCTGGTATGCGTATCAAGTGGGACCCAGTCATCGACGATGTTCAGTGAGGCATGCGCTTCTTTCGAGAGAACGCGGCGGTCGTGGCAAGTTATCAAAGTGTCGTCGTTAAGGCGCGCGACGTCGATTTCCACGAGGCTGCCAACATTGAGTGCAGCCTTGAGCGCTGGCATGGTGGTTTTTGGCATCTGCTCAGGATAGAGTCCGCGATGAAATACGACCTGCGGTCCACAAGTAGGATGCCAAAGAGGCACGAAGTCGGGCATTGAGTGCTCATGGACAAAGTCTTTTGACAAGCCTTTGGGCAAGGGATGTGATTATAGATGAGTCTTGATTGTTATGGGCGATAATGGGTCGGTGGCATCATGGTCATCAAGCAGCGCCACTTACTTGCCGGATACAGGAGGAGGCAGTTGACTTGCCTCTCGTCAGTAACGCAGGATAAATTACAGATGAGAGTGGCCTGAGGCAGACGGGCGAAAACTGCCACCATCCCACATGACATACATAAATATCTGCAAAGACCCAAATCCTAATCTATTCCCCTCCCGCCACACTCGACGTCCGACTACTCTCATATCCATACCCCGTCCTACGTTTACTACCCGCAAACCCCAAGCTCACCGCCCGTCCTCCCAACTGCCTATAACTGCCCACCGTCCCCTCAAGTCCCTGCCCCTCTTCGGGTATCGTACCAAAGTCGCGGTGTTCCGAGCTGTCCACCACCCGACTCTGCGAAGACTTCAAGGCAGACCCTGATCCAAGGCCTCCAAGTGCCCACGCGACCTCGACGCCGCTCTTCATGCTCCACAGCCACGTGAGCACGAACACGGGGGTGCACACGAGGACGTTGAGGACGGGGTAGAGGTCTGGGTATCGTGCCGGCGGGGAGAGGAGTAGCTCGAGGATGTGCAGGAGGAGTGCTGCGGAGTATACGGCCTGCCAAAAATAAAAATAAAAGAGCGGATTAGATGAGGGCTCCTGGATTCTTCGAAAGGAGGGAAGGAAGTAAGGTGGGGAAAATGGGGAAGAGGAACTCACAAAGGATAGGAGCTGGATCAGCGATTTTTGTTGTGGGACGCGGAAGGGGTTATGTCCGACGAGCCTGTTCCAGAGGAGGAGGGTCGCGATGTACTGGATCCCGAGTCCGTCTTTCTTCAGCAGTGGCCACATACTACACCACATCATCAGTAAATCAAAATGACACGGGATTATGGATTATGCGCACCTGAACACAGCGACATTATTGACAAGCACGCCCCACGAGTATACTGACGAATCGACGTGTGCGGCGGAGAGGAGGAGTGTGATGGGGAGGAGCGGGAGTAGGATAGTCTTTTCGTGGACTTGGAAGGAGAATAGGAAAAAGGACATTGAGGAGTTGAGGAGTGCGTAGGGGAGTAAAGGGAGGAACGGCGTCTCCTTCCTCTCCTCCTTCGCCTTCCCCGAATCATGCGCAGAACTCGAGGAGCTCGCTTCCGCTGTAACCGTCTGTGTCGGCACCTTGAACACAAACCCTGCCCTCAGCAATACCCCAACACCCGGTAGGAAGCCAAGCGCGGTCAGAGCCGCCGACCACCTCACGAGCCTCGCGGGATCCGCCCACCTCTTCCACTTGAACACAACATTACTCGCGCACCAGAAGTTCGCGACCTTGTCCTCGAAGAGGCCGCGTGCGAATGGGAAGATGCGGGAGACGGGTGCGAGGATGCCAGAGGGGAAGGGGGCGAAGGGCGGGAGGAAGGAGAGGAAGAGGAGGAGGAATGTTAAGGTGGTTAGGAGGGCGAGGCGGAGGAAGAGGGTCGTGCTGAGCAGGAAGGAGGGGGTGCAAGAAGTCGGTCAGTTTCGCGTTATACGTACTTGTAAGGTAGGAGGAAGAGCAGACACACCCGTCTCGAGGCCCGAGATAAATGCATTTGGCGAGGAGGTACGACCCGATTGCGGGCGCGTAGTAGAGTGCCATTTGTTTGAACCCGAGGCTCAGCACGAAGAACACCGCGCCCACGAGGTCGTGGCCCAAAGCGAAGAAGTTGATTGCGAGCAGCGTGAGCCCGAGCATGACGGAGTTGTATTGGAAGTGGCCTGAGTCGATGAGGAGGAGCGCGGGTTGGAAAAGGAGGGTTAGGAGGGCGATGTTCTGTGTCACGGTTGAGGAAAGGTGAAAAGGGAGAGAGAAGGGAGGCACACCTGAGTCCTCTTGGAGCGGCTGCCTTGCCACGTCCAAGCGAACATGATGAGCGCGGGGATGTACACCACAAGATCCAATGCCAGTACAGTAACGCGCATGAACACCTTACTCCCAGGCGTCTCGATGCCCCTCGACGTGTCCAGCGCGAACCACGCGGGCTCAATCCACGAACCGCTATACCAACACACGCGTGAGCCAGAACATCGCAAGCAAAACCAAAAAAAGAGGAACGTACATCCATCCACACACCCACGAAACATACGCCGTCAAGGGCGGATAATCCAACCCCCAATACCCCAAATCATAGCTATACCACTCCCCCAGGGGCAAATGCACCGCCAGCTCCATCCAATGGCGCTGTGCCTCGAAATCGCCGTACATCGGGGGCGTGGCGTGCCCGGAGTAGCCGCCGAGGCCCACAGTCGCTTTGACGAGGAGGGCGGCGAGGATAGAGGAGGGCACGACGTATGAGCGGAGAGAGGGGTGGGATTTGTGCATGAAGCGGGTGAAGCGGCGGCCGAGGCTCGTTCCTCCTGCTTCTGTGGTATCCGAATGAGAGTGGGAGTGAGGTGGTGATTGGTGGCGGAGGCGTGGAGTAACGCTGCTACCAGTGCTCCCGCTGCTCCCCGGGCGCGCTGCCTGCGAATGGAGGAGGTCCCGCTGGAGCAGCGCACTGAAACTCGTCACGCCGCTCTGTGCGGTGTTGCTGGAGAACGATCTCGGGCGAGGGCGGTGGTGGTGGTGGTGGGCAGTGGTGGAGCCAGCTGGGGATGCGCCGCGTGAGGAGATGGGGGATAGTGGGGGCGTGCGGAGCCAGTGCTGGGATGCGGAGCTTTCGATGAGGTGTCGGCGGGGTGTGGGGGCGATTATCTCGAGGCGGTCTGAGGGGTCTGGGAGGGGTCTGTGTCGGTGAGAGATGGGTCAGTGAACGCTACTGTGAACATACCTGGAAGACATGGACGGTTTACTGATGCTGGTGTGCAGTCCGGATGTGGATGCCGTGCCAGAGCCCGTCGACGATGTTCTCAGGCGGGAACCGGTGCGTCTGCGCGGCTGGGGTTCATCGGGCGGTAGAGCAGACAGTTCGTCCATGATCGTGGTGGTCGTAAACAGCGAGGCTCGGTTATAACCCCGCCCGAAGTGGTATTTCAAATTCGTACAAGGCACCTCTACGTTGTATGTATGTACGGGTCCCAATTCAATCTATGTCCTCGCCCTCCACGACAACATGCCCATCCTCCGAAAACTTGACGTTTTCCTACGCATGCCAAGGCAGGGTCAACGGAACGAACGAGTCACAAAGGTAAAACGACACGACGCGGGTGCAGAACACACAGAAGAGGAAGGGAAGAGAAGAAGTAGAAAGAGAAGAAAAGACGCACGGGATGCGAGGACGACTTTCCGATATACTTTGTGTGGTCTTTACGATACGAGGATGAGAATCTTGTATGGCAGCATGGGCAACAGTACTCACAGCCATACGCAACCAGGTCCCCTGCCGGGTTCGTAAAGTCCACGCGGGTATACGCGAGAGATTTGCCTGCCCAACATGCTTAGCATATTCTTGCCGCATATGACGCGAGGGTGATGAGCCAGTGCGTCACTCACCCATGCCGGTCAACACCGCCTTGGCGTGCAGCACGTCGCCTGCACGGCCTGCGGGGCGCACAAACGACGTCCCGATGTCGGTGGAGACGCCGGTCATGTAGTGGCCTTTGGTGGCGACTGCGAGGGAGCCGAGTGTGTCGGTGAGGGAGAGGATGAGGCCGCCGTGCACTACACCAGGTTAGCAGTTGATGATGCAGCAGGTATGTACTACCTGTCTATCTCAGACTGGGGTCAAGAACTGCACTTGGGAATGTGAGAGAAGACACGCACCCCGACGCGATTCACTAGAGGCAGCGCAAGGGTGTCAGAGTTCGGAGAAGCGCAGTAGTTCTCCCGCGCGTACGATTAGATTGCTCGACCTTGAGGGAGACGTGGACTGTGCCGGGAGTCGCGTCGTGGATGACAAGCTGGTTTGCATAGTAATTTAAGTGGTCGCGGAAGGAATAAATGAGACGCAGCAGCGCACATTTGGGAAACACTGGGTGTCATGGCCTGTCATGTAGGGCTCAGCGTGGCTCTGTACCCGCAGGAAGGTAGATGCCAGTGTACAGACCTTTGTTCTCGAGGAAGGAGCGCCAGACCTGTGGGGTGATGAGTGCAGTAAAGCAGCGTAGAGTGTTTGGTGCGTACGCGGCGAGTGAAGCGTAGGCATGCAGAGGTGGTAGGAGCAGCCATGGACGCGACGGAGGAAAAGGACCCGGCCCGGTGCACACGGAGATCCGTGCTTAGTCATCGCCATTTGGGGAATGGATCGGCATCATCGCGAAGAACAGCGAGGACGGCGTGATGGACGCTGGTGTGGCCCTGGACGATCGCTGTCTGTGGTGTCGACCAGCCTTTGCGACACGTCCTGCCTGCTTGCCCTCGACTTCCTTGTAGTTTCACTTTGTTTGACATTTTGTAAACCCCCATGACATTCCGGCGACTGAACCCTCCATTACCGGTTATGATGATAACAAGCCCAGCGCCAGAGCCCAGCCTCTCCTTACGCTTGTTCCTCTCTCACTATGCGCGTTGAAGACGGTTTCCAGCCAGTCAGTGCAGTTCAGTCTGCGCAATTATCTATTGCACATACTCACTCAACGCAGATCCCCTTCACGGAGGACAACCCATACACCTCCGATCCTGTTCTCCCATCTCTCCTGAAGCGTATCATTCCCCCAAGGTCAGTACACACGCATGCCCCTCGTCAGTCTCTGCAATCCCATCTTCACCTGCAGAGCTTTCAAAGAAATCGAGCCAGACCTCATCCGCCTCGGCGGCAATGTCATCACCAGTACGTCCTTAGCATTCCCCCATCTCCTACTTCTCTTTAACCATGCTATTTCCCCAGCAATCCGCGCCATGGGCTCCGGCACACGCATCTCCGCCCCCACCCTCACCCAGTACGACCAATGGGGCCGCCGCGTCGACGTCCTCGAGACCAGCGAGGGCTGGCGCGACCTCAAGGCCGTAAGCCAGCGCGAAGGCATCCCTGGTATTTTCTACGAGCGCACGTATGGAGAGCATAGCCGAGCGTATGGCTTCGCAAAGGTGCTGCTTATGGTCGGCGATGCACATGTGGTGGGTCTTTGCGTCTTTGCTTCATCTCTCTTCTCGTGGTGCTCAGCTACTACTTGTGTTTCAGGTGTTCTGCCCACTCAGTATGACGGATGGGACCGCCAGGGTTATTGAACTGCTGGGGTCCCAGGAGATGAAAGAAAAATTGCTGCCGCGGCTTATTAGGTGGGTCTTGCCTGGCCCTTTCCCTCCACACGCTGACTTGCACCTCATAGCCGCGACCCCGCCGTTGCATTCACATCCGGTCAATGGATGACTGAGGTGTGCGCTCTCTCTCCACTGAACCTGAAATCCATCGTCGTACTCAAAACTCTGATTCCTCCAGCGCCCCGGTGGCTCCGACGTCTCGCAAACCGAGACGATCGCCACTCCCATTACCGCATCCAAGTCCGGATCCGACGACGCATTCGGACCCACATACACGCTCGACGGATTCAAATGGTTCTCCAGCGCCACAGACTCACATATCTCCGTAGCCTTAGCGCGCACAGGACCCGCCTCCTCCGGCTCGCGCGGGCTCTCCCTCTTTCTCGTGCCCCTCCGGCTCCCCCTTCTCCCCCCCTTTCCCTCCCCTTCCTCGTCATCTCCATCCCTAATCCCACCACCTCCACCACCCCCACCACCCTCCTCAACCTCCAACAACATCCACGTCCACCGCCTCAAATCCAAATTCGGCACCCACGCCCTCCCCACCGCCGAGCTCTCCCTCCAACACACCACAGCCTACCTCATCGGCGCCCCCAACCACGGCGTAAAATCCATCACCCCCGTGCTCAACATCACCCGGCTCTGGAGCGCCATCGCCTCCGTTGGCGCTTTACGCCGCTGCCTCGCAATCGCCACATCCTACGCGGGCGTGCGCACCATCTCCTCGGGCGGGGCGGGCACACGCTTGCTCCGCGATGCACCGCTACATGTGTCCCAGCTAGCCCAAATCAGTTTGGTGTACCGCGCGATTGTGCATTTGACGTTTGGAGTGGTGGGGTTGCTAGGGAAGGTGGAGGTGGGGTGTGCGTGTGCGGAAGAGGGCAGGAGGTTGAGGATGCTCACGCCGACGGCCAAGGCGTTTGCGGCGGAGAAGGCGGCGGGGGCGATGGAGGAGGCTATGACGACGCTTGGGGGTGCCGGGTATATGGAGGAGAATGCGTTTGGCAGGTTGATTCGTGATGGGCTTGTTGAGAAGTATGTTCTATGTTCAGCCCTACGCGCGCGCGCCTTTTGCAGTTTCTCTCCATGGATGATACTGATTGATTTCACTTTTTTTACTTGCAGGATTTGGGAAGGCACCACTACGGTGTTGGCGCTCGACCTTGCGCGTGCAGCAGCGGACCCTGCAACGCTCGATTCATTCCTCTCCGTAAGCTTCATTCAGTAAGCAAAGTCATTCAACTAATTTTGACACTTCGCAGTGGGCCCAAAACATCCTCTCCACTACCCCTCCCTCCCTCCTCCCCTCCCTCCGCGACGCGCTCTCCCTCCTCCAAACTGCCCTCTCAGAACTCCAAGCGTCCCTTGGCGCGAAGCCCATCGCGCCGCTCACCCCGCGCCCCGCGCTCATCCTCACCGGGTACATCGCGTCCAGCGCTTTCCTGCTGGAGCACGCGGTGTGGGCGTGGGGCGGAGGCGAAGAAGGCCCGGAAGAGCGGGATGTGCATGTGGAGGTGTTTAGGCGGTGGGTGCTGGAGGGCGGGGTTGCGCCGGCTGTGGAGGATTTGAGGAGGGCTAGGGAGGATGGGGAGGGGAGTAAGGGGGTCAGAGTAAGGGATAATGAGAGGATTGTCTTTGGGAGGGTGAGGCCTAAACTGTAAATCGAGGTGGCCCCTGCTAGCCTATGTCCAAGGCTCAATTGTATATGTACACGTGTAATGGGATGGTGTGGCCGATGGTAGTGATCGATTATGTGGTTCCGCTTACGGTCACGATGATGAGGGTGTGTACGGCACCAGATGGCAACTAGTGAACAAGCAAGTCAGTACGTAGGTACATAGTGAGATCGTCAACAAAGATGCGGCTCACCCAAGCGTTCCACGACCTCCCCATCCCGCTCGCGGAGTCAGATTTAAGAACAAAGGCTTTTCTGCCCGGAGCACCTTGATTGCGATGCGTTGCTGCATAATTCAGAGGACTTGTCATCACCGCACCAAGAGAGGAACCAATGCCGGAACGAAAACAAACATACGTTCTCGTTGGCAGCGACGAAATCAGCCAAAGGCATCAGAGATGATGACGAGAATGCCTGGTGTGTCAGAGAACCAAACTTCACTACCAGATCCTCGCGTTGGAGGCCCTGCATCCAATATCACCAAGTTACAATCAGCACACGAAAAAGGAAGGGATAACAACGCACGGCATCTGCAGCAGGACTTCCCGGCGCCACACCATTGATCTTCGCAAATGGTCTCTGCTCATAACTCGTTCCACTCACTGTCGCTTCCGGCGCAGCGTCAGCAGGATCATAAATCGCCTCCAGCGCCTTTGCAATCTCCTCCGTCACCGCCTTCAGATCGTTGCGGAGCTCAATGATGCGCACGCGCGCACCGCGTACGGCGTACACGTCGATGTCGGCGCGCGGGAACCCGTCGGCGTCGACGAGGGGCGTCTGCAGGGTCGAGTTGGCGTTGGCTTTGAGGATGGAGATCTGCCCTTCGATTTGTGCTTCGATGTTGGACTTTTTGTCGATGAGGGCGCGCGCGTGGTCCATTGGAGACGGTGGTACCTGGAATCCCATGTGGGTTGGACAGGCAGATTGGTAGGTAGATTATTGGTAGCGCCAGTCGCCGTACGCTTGATGACGAAACCTGTTGTCGGCCGTTTTTGTGCAAAGGATGCCAAACAGTGCGCCCCCAATTGACGCCGAACCCCCAACCCAAGTGTGGCGACATCGCCTTTGGGACGTGTAGCCCAAAGCAAAGGGATGACAGGTTCCAGACACTTGGTAGAACACTTTTTCGAAGCATCAGAATGTTTTCTTGGACGAGGAAAATATTTTTCGTTCACTTCAAGCCCTTGACATTATTTACCACAAAAGTTACCACAAAAATTCACGTCTACCATATGTGCCCTTTACCCAAAAGGAAACCAACTTCCATTTTATCATGCGCTTACCCCAACGACTTTTCCTCGAACGATCTTGGAAGAGCCAATGATGCCTGATGCAACATGAGCCGCCTTGACCCCACTGCCAATCATCGCACCGAAAGTTGGACCCATACGGTTACATCCATCATGTTCCGACAGTTCCATTCCTTTGCACATCGCGCAATCCGCATGAGAAAAAACTCAACGCTCCTCATGGGCTCAACCAGCACTCACCAGTGAAAATCAAGCCTGGGACCACCTCGCGCGTGTTGTTCACGATCGCAGGCTCAGCACGGTTCATATCCAGTCCGCGCATATTGCCAAGCTCCTTGTTCAGCCCAGCACTCACTAGCCGTTTCGCAGAGAACGCGCCCATGGGCCCGTCGTGTCCCGTGGCGGATATGACGACGGGCGCGGTAATGGTGTTGGGGTCCATGCACGACTGGGTATCGTGGTTCAGCGCCACGAGCGTCCAGTTCGTCACGACGCCCGCAACGCGCTGCTCCCCGCGCCAGTCCTCGTGGATGATGAGGTCCTCGACTGCGGTGGCGTTCATCAGCACGATGTTGGGCTTCGCGAGCACCTTGGAGAGGAGAGTCGACGTGAATAGAGCTGCGTGCTTGACGACGACAAAGCCGCCTTCGTCCTCGTACTCGACGCCGAGCTCACGCAGGAATCTGTCGGCGGGCTTGCGGATGACCTGTCTCGAGATAAGAAATGAGTCACTCAGAGATGTATTGATAGCGAAACGGTGACTTGCCATAGGCGACATGAGTTGCCCGCCGAGCCATGCACCGCCGCCTGGGGAAACGCTTGCTTCGATGATCGTGATCTTGAGCTATCGAATGGGGAACTGTCAATTACTTGTGCTCTTGGAAAATGAGGAGACTACAAACCTCTGGGTGCATGTTGGCCAGTTGCCAGGCGCACGATAAACCAGCGCTACCTGCACCGACGATCACGACGTCGGAGATGGCTCGCTCGTACATGGTGTTGAAGTATCTGCAGACCAGTTTTCGTGTTCAATGGATATGCATGGGGGAATGGCTCTAAAATGAACTCACCGCTTGATCATCGCGCGAGCGACTTGCGACTCCTCGATGGGTGCAAACTTGTACTTGCCCTGATAGTTTTCGGAGACATCGTAGTCTTGCTTTTGCTTGGAGTCATTAGTAGTGGCGGGGTGAAGAGAGTCCAAAGTGACTGGGGCCATGGTGGTTGTTGGTAAGAGAGAGGTAGTTGAAGATGAGAAAATGGTGGAGCTATTGGGGAGGTTTATATAGAGCTCCTGCGCGAATTTCCGGGACGACTTGGTGGCCTTTCAACCCTGACTCGAGTTCTTGATTGAGACTAAGTCCAGTTGGACTTGACACGAAAGAGGTCGTATCTCCTGCCTGCCCCGGATACTTTTTTTTCAAATCGCACATGGCTCGGAATGACGACGGTATCAAGCGTTTTGAATCCGACTGCGAAGGTGTATGAACAAAGATACGGCCAAGATGCCAAGGATAGGTGACTCGGACTCAGACTTCTGGAAGTCATACCATTAATCAATGCCTCGATCAACGACTTAATTCCAGTAAGTAAATGAAAATGGTGTCCAGTCACTGCCACCTTTCGGTGATCTCGCGCAGTTACCACCAGCGAACAAGGGTGGTCGCGGGTCGCTGCCTCCTTTTGGCAATACCTCGAAGATTGCAGCCAGAAGTTGGTGGAGAGCCACCAGCGAATAAACGAGGTCAAAGGAGACGGTCACCAGTTCATGAGCTAGTACTGAGTAAACCATCGAGCTGTCCCAAGTTGAAGAGAAGATTCCTATCACGCTCTTTCCGCGACATACATGTCCCGCCGGATTCAAACAGAAGATGGCGAAAAGCTAAGCGCAGCACAGCACGGTGGAACTATAGATCACAGGTAACCGTATAACTTGCGCAACCAGTAGCACATGTGCGCAGATGCCAGAGACCCATTCCCATTCCGAGTGCTTCGGCCGCCACGCTGAGAGAAAGCTGGAGTCACTGCCAGGCTCAGGGCCGAAGATATCCGACTCGACGATCCCAAGCAACAGTGGACACTTCAGCCGCAGCCTTCAACTCCAACTTGCAGAATATAATAGCAAACGGGTGATTGGGTGGGATCATAGTAGCAGTGCCAGCGGAGAGAAAAAGCGACTATATGCGAGCACGTCAAGGAGCGTCAAGCGTCACACTTTCAACAACAATTTACAACAATTGGTGGTAAAGCGACTTCGGTGTGTTCGCCCGAGTTCCGGCTCGCCACCAACCATCTGTTATAAGGTCTGTAAGAAGATCACCAGCCACCACCGACATAGGCCTCTTTAACTTATGACTATCCAGTCTCACTACAATTCTATCTCCAACTTTCACAGTCGTCGCGGGGCCAACTTTTCGCATTTTTCCAGCACCTACTCATTATCTCGACGGTGCGACACCCCTGACTGTCATGTCATGCTTGTTTTGAGCCCACCTAATCTATCTTCCCTATTAGAATCCAGGACAAGATGCAGTCACAGAATTTTATGCTCGTGGAGGATCCTCTGTCGCTGGACCGTATCAGATCTGTGCTTACTCGACTAGAGGACACGATCATTTTTTCCCTCATCGAACGAGCGCAGTTCGCGCACAATCCTCGCATCTACCAGCGTGGAGTATTCCAGGAATTAAAGGATCTGGGTTTCGATGGTAGCTGGCTTGAATGGTTTTTGAAGGAGACCGAAACTTTCCATGGTGAGTCACGCCAGAGTGACCCCAGGTCGCGAAGCTGATAGACACGCCAATGAAGCGAAAGCGCGTCGCTACACCAGGTATGCTGTTCTTCTCTTCTTTTCGACCCATGCGCTCACCTTGTTTGTTGTTTCTCAAACGTCCAGTCCAGACGAATATCCCTTCACCGCCGATCTCCCCAAACCCGTCCTCCCGCCCCTATCTTTCCCAAAGATCTTATACCCCAACAAAGTGAATGTGAATCCATCCATTCTCTCTTTCTACACCCGCGCCATTGTTCCTCGCATTACCCGGCGCGCGACACTGGCTTTGGCGACTTTGAAGCGCGCCAACGGCATCATTGGTGACGATGAGTTTGAGGACGATGGAAACTATGGAAGCGCAGCCAACATCGACGTAGAAGTCGTTCAGTCGATCAGCAAACGAGTCCATTACGGTGTGTCCTGTGCCCATCTAGTTCCTAGTAGCCACTCTGACGCTCCATGCAGGCAAATTCGTCTCCGAGTCGAAATTTGTGGACAATCCTGCTGCTTTCATTCCACATATTCAGAACCGCAATCGTCCAGCGCTAGAGGCGCTGATCACGAAACCTGAGGTTGAAAAGAAACTTCTGCTCCGGTTACAGAAAAAGGCGGCAACCTATGCACAGGACATAGCTCTCGACACAGACACAACAATCAAGGGGGACGGCAAGGTGAATGGAACAGGGAAAATTGATGTCGACGGAGTGGTCGACCTGTATGAAAGTTACATTATCCCTCTGACCAAGGAGGTGGAGGTGCGTTGCGTTTTAGTCTTCTACCCCTGCGTGGACTAAAGTCAGGTCGTTTAGGTGGAATACCTGCTGCATCGTCTTGATGGACTGTCAGAGGAAGATATCGAGAAACTGCGAAGTAAGCATCCTAAAAACTGAGTCTAACTCGATGGATCCTATGTATTTTTATTACATTATTTGGCGGACCGGGGCATTCGACCATGCGCGGCCTGTACTCTTTTCATTTGCTTCTGTCACGAAATTAGCGGCATACTGCATGCATTCCTTCCGATGAAAAGTAGCTTGACACGGTCACGGTGGTGCCTCTGGAGAGGAAGATGATCGTCGTTTGATTTATAAAAGGAGTTATTTATATACGCTGTTGACATCTTTCTCTCACCATCCGAGTCGACTTTGCAATGCCTCCCAAGGAGCTCAACCGACACCAACTGTCATCTAAGCTATCCTACAGTCAGAACACCCCCGCATTTCTCCAGAAGCTAAAGAACCGGATAGCTGGTGTCCCAGATGAGGAAGACGAATACGATGAGGAGTGGGAGAACGACGGGTCTGGACGTCCACCGATCCCACGAAGGCCTGCAATACCCCAGCGACCGGATGACGATCCAGGGAGTGCGGATGAGAGTGAGGGTGATGAGAAGCCGCAGGTGGTCGTTTTGAGGGAGGGAAAACATCTAACTGCGTTCCAAGCGGAGAATATCAGGCGGAAAGGTGCGTTAACTTGCGAAGTGCACGCTGCACATTGCTTATGGAGCTCATGTCATGTATTCAGAGAAAGGCCTTGCACCTCTAGCAGATCCAGCAGCTGCCTCCAAGACGGAGGCGGCGCCTGACGCGTCTGCCTCCAAGGATGAATCGCGTGCAAGCACCAAGGCCGAAAGCACCGGGCTTTCTTTCTCTTCTTCCTCCAAGGGAAAGTCCAAGGCGTCCAATAACAAGCGCAAGGCTGTCGGGGATCTCGAAGATCTCATTGACGCCAGGAAAGCGGCCAACGCGCCAACGAAGAAGAAGGCGAAGAAAGAGAAGAAGACTCTGCTTTCATTTGGTGACGATGCTTGATGCATGACACGTAGGAGCGCGCCGCGCAAGGTTGTTTCTCTGGCCGTGTGTTCATTCGCTTATGATTGAGGACTGATGTTGACAATTTGCATTCTCCAGACGTTAGCTGCGATCTATAACCGTCGTGATCATATCCTTCATACTTGGATCGAGTCTTACCAGAGAGGATGCAAAGCTTCGGATTGAAGTGTAGCCTCAGGGGTCATTTTCCTACGGCGGCCTGGTCGCATCCCAGCTGTCCAGTGTATGATCGTGGTAGGGAATGTTGAGCAGGTGGGGGCAAAAATCTTCGCTGTGCAGGAGTTTACTCTTCTCAGTCGAAGTTCGTAGAAGTTAGTATCGTTCACCTTTCGGACTGAACAATATTTCGAAGATGATCGATGAGGCACGACTAGTGGGGCGTTCCTACTATAGGTTTGCTGCGACTTCAACTGACCATTTTTTTTCGTTTGCTTCTGTGGAGTATCGTAGGCACATAATGATCATGTCTTTTCACACCCTGATTACTCCTTGAACACCATACATATTTCTGCAAAACAAGTGGACATCGGCCGTGATGTGACGCGCTGTTTGTCCGAGTGTACGCGTCGCGTGCGCCACGTCACGACTCGGACTCACTGACACTTGCTCTCTACTTTTGACTGTCACCAACATGGGCGCCTCGCAAAGCATTGTAACCCCCTCATCCGCCCTAACCGCCGCCGTTGTCGTGGCCGGTGCCCTCGGTGTTGGCTATGCTCAACTGTCTGCCTCCGCTGCCTCTGCGACTGTAAACTCGTCACCCTCCGAGTCCTCCAAGTCCAAAGCTAAAGCAAAGGGTGGGAACAAGAAGAAGGATTCCTCGCAGCAGGAGTCTACCCCGCAAGTCAACGTTGTCCACTCCCCGGCCGTTCTCCCGGGCGGTTTCGATGCCGAGCCCTCGGTCTCGGAAATCCTCGCTGGCGAGGTAGGTGTTGTGGACAGTCCTGGGACTACGAAGAAAAAGACGAAGAAGAGCAAGGCCAAGAAATCGGCTCAGAATCTTTCTGCGCGCGAGGTGTCTGCTCTTACTCCCGCTCCATCCGAGCCTCTTGCTCCTGAACCTGTTACCTCCGTCCCGGCATCCAAAAAGTCCAAAAAGTCCAAGAAGAAGGCCTCCGCCGCCACCCTCCTCGTGCCTGCGTCTTCGACCAGCACAGTGCCATCCTCTCCGGAGCTCAGCCTCCGGCACTCGATAATCTCCACATCTGGCGTGGACACCGACAGCTCGTGGACACGCGTCGAGTCGCGTCGTGTGCGTCCCTCCGTTGCGTCTGCTGGGGGTCCCGCTGCCACCGCCACTGCCACTAGCGCGAGTGAGGCCGGCGAGGATAAGGAAGAAGAGGAAGAAGAAGAGGAGGAGGCGCAAGAGATACCGCTTGTGCCCCGCCCGGACGCAAGACGCCCGCTTGCGGAAAGGCTGTTGCCCAAGCCAAGGAAGACTGGTGTCGCCGAGTACGTTCCCTTCCCAACTTTCAATGTCCTTGCCGATGCTCACGATTTGCGTCCTCATAGTATGCTGGAAACACCTGACCATCCCACACTCGCGCGCGTCATGCGCGTGCAGCCAGCGCAGGGCGACTATGTGCCTGAGCCGGAAGATCGCGCTGGCGATGGAGACGACGAAGATGCGGAGGAGGGGTGGGGTGTGGTCAAGAGTCGGCGGTCGCGTAAGTGAATTTCTCTTCTGCATTACACATTTGTTCCCTCTTTTGCTTTGGCTTCAAATTTTCTTTTGTGTTCTGCTCTGAGCCTGCACTTATTACATATGATTCGTCTCTATGCCGTCGCCGCGCCGCACCCCTCTTTCTCCACACCTGTGCTCATTCAGAACACTGGCACTAACCCCCATCATACGTCCTCTCTTTCCACAGGCCCCTCAACCACCTCCAGCTCCACCTTCTCCAGCCCATCAAATTCTACTTCCAAGTCCACCACCAGCGCCCCCGAAACGCTCAGTAAACGACAGCGCCAGAACCAGCTCAAGCGGGACAACGAGAAAGCTGCACGCGCCGCTGCAGAGGACGCGCGTTTGGCGGTTCTCGCTGCGCATAAGAGGACATTGGAGAGGGAGAGGATGGCGGAGCAGGAACGGCGCAGTACGGGCGGGAAGGGGAAAGTTTTAGGCGGAGGGATGCAGGCTAAGGTGGATGAGGGTGGGAGGTTGGTGTGGGAGTGAACGATCTCTTAGGAGGAACTAGTAGTTGGGATGGACATGACGGGAAGGACTAGGAATTTGGGCACGGCGCTTACAAGATATTGCACTGTGATAATAACATGCTGGTTTGACATCAAAATCTCAAAGTAAGCAGCCGTGTTTTTTCTGGCGCTGCCTGATGACACATCCCAAGTGTTGACATAGACTACTGTGCTTCATTGAACGCAGGGTCGATAAATCTATCCATCAAACTGAACTCGGCACGGCCACTGTGGCGCAAATGGCTACGAGTCTGAAATAGCTCGTAAGGATGCGAGTTTTAAGTCAGGGAAATTGGAAGGGCGTGTGGTGGGAGGGAGTAATTTTTGACTCAAGTATACTCGTCCATACTCGTCCGAATTGTCAACCACATGTGATGGTTGGATGATATGTTGCTCTCCGACTTGACGTCGGTGGGGTTCCGGCGTCTACAATCTGAAACTCGATCTGGGCGCCTATATTATCCTAGTAATGACGTACGTCGCAAAATACTCCGTCGTGAGCTGCGGCTCTCTGGCCGGCGCTCCACACCCCGAATTCGACAAGATCTGTTGGATGTCTCCATTGTACGTTATCTCTTCTTATTGGCACGTTTGTGGGTCACCGGCCCGGGTACCTCTGCCGGTCACCTCCGTCTGCAGCAATTTGAGTTGAGTGAAATATCGCGGATGTAAGTATCGTCTCGGATCACAGCTGTCAATGCTCCCGGGTGATGTGCATGCCGACGATCACCATCTTGCTATAGGCGGCCCTCTACACGTCTCGATGTTGCGCCATGCACCCTCCCATATGTCAATCTAATCATACTAATCTGTGATGGTGGCATTACCTCAGTACCGGTCGTTCTGTGCCAACACCGAATCGTCCGAGTTGTGCTCACAACTCAGCAGTTGGCCTATGTTGGTCGCATCCAGGATCCTTGAAACACTATCGAGGGGGCATTGGCAGCTGAGGTAACCTCGTCCTAACTTGAGCTCACACTCTACGGGCGCTCAAGTTCAAATGGTATAAAGAGGCCAATCTCTGACCTTCTCTGTTCTCCATTGCTCTGCTGGTCAGAACAATCCGAGCCCAACCAGCCAGCCAATACTTCCATCCGACACTCGCTGCCTCGCTCTCTACTTTCTACGCTGTTGATCAGATTATATCTATACCAATCATCATCATGAAGACCACCTCTGCCATCGCCCCCGCCATCCTCGCCTGCCTCATGTCTGTCGCGTTGACCAATGCCGGCCCCATCTCGACATCATCTAGGAGTCTGTCCAGCCGCTCCGCCGTTGATGCTGCCATTGTCGATGCCCAGTACATCCGTGACATTGAGGCCGAGATCATCGCCCGCGCTGCTGAACTCCAGCTGGAAGCGCGCGGCTCAGGCCTGTCCAAACTATTCAAGGATAAGAAAGACACCAAGGCCTCGTATCCTGTCGGCAACAACAGGCCTGAGACGCCCAAGGGCGAGTTCCGCCAGTTCACTGCTGGGCGCCACGATGATTACTTTGGGTGCCTATCATTCAATGACTTTTTGCATTACTATCCTGACTCACTTTTCGTCCTTGATAGTGACTGGCAGACCATGACTGGCGGCAGGGGCAAGTCTGCGGTGCACAACCCCGCTGCTGGCAAACGTAGGGGGAGGAAGCGCGATCTCTCCGAGTTGAACGAGCTCGAGATGCGCGATTCCTATGAAGCGGAACTCGAGGCGCGCGACTTCTTTGAGGCCGATCTTGAGGCGCGCGAATTCCTGGATGTGCTTGACTAAGACTGAGCGAATCGATGTCAAAGGGCATTGGTTGGGCTCTGTAGATAGTAAACATAAGTTATACCCAAGTACATTATGCGTGCATAATGCTAGTACTTGCAATTGGCCAGTATTTCCTTGAAATACCCTTGAATTGAACGTATCAACAGATAGCTCCCCAAACAGATAGCTTCCCAAACAGATAGCTCCCCAAACATATAGCTCCCCAAACAGCGTTCCTAGCGGGTCGCATTCGCGCCGGTTGAGCTGCAGGAGGCTGCGGTATCTGATTTGTGGGCGCTGTGAACGGGGGCACGGCTCGCTAGCGCAAGGCACGCTATCATATATGTCAAATGATCAAAATCGCGCCGTGCAGCAATGCCTGTCCAGTGCCACCGCCTCCAGACGCCACAACTGCCCCCAAGCACCCTTATGGTGGAGCATGCATGTACATGGGCGCCGTGACAGCTATTGTCAACGCCACGGAGCAGCAGATTCTTTCGGAAGGGGCTGCTTTCCACCCGTTGGCCCTAGTTGAATCCAAGCATTGGACCGCTAGCCGCCTCGAATGATTTGGCATACATATATCGTCCCAACGGCGCTATACATTTTTACGACCACCAGCACAAGATACGGCAACGAGGGTATTGATTGAACATGTAGACGGTACACATCATCAGGAGCATGTAGAAGAGCTATAAGTAAATTTAAGTATCCCGCAAACAAGTGAATGTATACGTTCCTTCCAGAGGTGTGAATAGATGAACGGGATGTGTATCCAGGAAATGGCATACGAGAGCGTAGACGGGACGAAAGCAGGGAATAGGAATGTGGGAGGGTGGGGTAACACAGGTGAATATAAAGGGAGAGCTGGATATAAATTTGAAGACGCAAATCAGAGACCTAAATCTTGACGAGATGGGAAAAGTCAGGAGCAATCGAAAAGAGAAAGATATTGGTGGAATTTTGGCACCTTCCAGCAGACGCTGTCTGTCGTCGTCTGTTATGTTGCGGGTTGCACGTCGAGCGAGGAGCTTCTCCGTGCGGTATTTCTCATACAACACTTCGTTCGTGTGTGTCTTCAGAAGCTGGGAATGAAGAGATAATCAATAACACACTTGCAACAGCTGGGAAGTTGTGCCCACCTTCAAATGCGTAGACAAAACAGCCGTTCGCAGAGCGGCAAAGTCACAATGAGTCGGGTCGAGCACATCGATTGTGCCCCACCTGAACTTTCTGATGAAAACTCCTTTCAGGTCCTCCGGTGGCGCATGGAGATACGGTAGCTTCACGCTATGGGCGGACGCAGGTGTTGGGGGAACAGATTCTTCATCCTGGTGCTGCTGTTGTTCATCGGGGGAAGAGAGAGACGTCACAGCATGGTCGCTGTCAGAGGAGTCGGGTCTTTGTCTTCGTCTGCCACGCTCAGGTGCGATCAAAGCAAACGGAAAGTCCTCTGAGACATCATTTTTGGCTAGGACGTGTGCAGAGAAACGAACATTCGCCACGCTTTCCCTGTCGGTTGCGTCGGGGGTGAGGGGTCGATGGTTGTCCTCGGCAGCAATGGTCAAATCGCGGCGTGAGCGCGAGCGGGAAAGGGCTCGTCCGTTTGCATGCCGCGAGGAGCGAAGTTTAATTACTGGTCGCGCTTGGCGCTCCTCCTCCTCCTCATCACTTTGCTCACCCGCCGCGGTGTCGCCATTTCTGGCAGTGGCTGCGTGATCAGCATCATCTCCCTTGGTGTCTGCGAACTGTGTCTGTCTCCTCCGGGTCGGCTGTGGTGGCTTCTGCGTCGCCTCAAATACACCAAAATCGATGCCAGCTGCTGCCAGGCCCGTCCGAACTGGTCGCGAAGTCAAATGGCTGATGTTAATCATCATGCTGGGGCACGTACTGGCTAATTTTACAGCTCGGAGCTTCTCGTCCGTCAAAGAGTCGGAATGGGCCACGACGGGTAGGATATTTGTACGCGCCGCAAGCCGGCGAATAACCCTGATTTCGGCAGGTGACATCGTCAGAGGACCTTCGGCTTCGTCATCAGAATCGTCGCCTGAGGAAGTATCGGGGACCAGGTCGGGGGGTGTTGAGTTTGATACAGTCGTCTCTGAACGAGTCTTGTGGGGAAGCGTGGAGAGAGCGCGCCTTTCTGCTGCAGTTATAATTGTTGACGGGTCGATCATGTAGATACACCTGGAGATCGTGTGAGCTGTTCGAAAAGCACGACGGGGAGTAACTTTCTTACACATGAATGTGCTGATCGCCTCTGTTCTTTCGAATAACTTTGGATTCCTAGTGAAATGAGTCTCGCAAGCTTATGCTTTAGACGTATAAAGGACGTACTTCGCTCATGGTATCGGCAAACTGGGCATCCACGTACTTGATTACCCCATTGATTTGTCGCTCAAGCTTCAACTCCTTTCCTTCGAGAAAATCCAATCCCGGGGTGTCGATGACGGAGAGCAGGACCCGGTCGAAGCGCGACTCGCAAATCTCGACGCACGCGGTTTCAATTGATTGGGTGGCCTTCGTCGAGCCACGCAGGAAGCGGTCCAAAGCGGCCCTTTGGTCGATCGTGGCCGCCGGCGAGATGTCCGCGGTGTCGAGAAGCAAGCGCAGGAGTGACGTCTTTCCTGTACCTTTGCCACCAACGACCTTTTAACACGACGGACATTAATTTCTGCTCCCAGGCTTACCACTCTGAACTAGCACTCACCATCAAATTGAACGTCGGGGGAACGCGAGCTCGACGCTGGCTGTACCGGCCAACCGTAGGGGTGCCCGACCTCCTGTTGTCGAAGGCGGACGGCGGGCTCGACATGTACAAAGACGAAATGGGTCCTCCATCCTTGTGCTTTCCTGGAGAGTCCCGAAACGGTTTATGGAATGGTCTGGCTTGCGCGACTCCTTGGAAAGATGAGGTTGCCGCACCTTGTTGTGGGATGTCGGAGGCCGGGATCCGTTGAATTGCAGTTACGTCCACGAGGTTTTCGGGCCACGGGATACCCTGGCTGTTGAGTTCTGGGAGTGATGGCGAGGTGCGTATCTGGGCCGTGTCCGGCTCCTTCCTGGGTTTTCGGCGGAACGAGAACATAACGAAGATAGGAGACAGAAGAAAACAAAATAAGAAGCAGAAAGATGGAAAAAGAGTGTGGACGAGGTAGGCCGCAGATTCAGGTCTGTACGGCGCGACTACTCCTGTCAAAGGGGATACTCGAGAAAAAGACAGACAGAGGAGACAGAGGAAACGCGATGATTCTGTTCAGTGACAAGGCGTCGCGTCGCATCAAATCCAAGACTGTTGATGGGAAAATAAAAACAGATGGAATTCTCAATACGGAACACAAATAGTAAGTACAAGTACAGCCCGATGTTATTCTATGCAAAAAATCGTGTGGATCGCCACGAAGCCCAATCTGACCCACGGAAGAAAGTAAAACTGTAGAGAGCATGGGAAATAGATAATCTACAGACAATAGGGTGAGAGGCTGCGAGAACCAATCAGGGTATACCAGGAGAGCTCTCCATCCTCATTTTCTTGGGTCGCGGTGCCTCGGGATAATCTAGAGGTCTTTTCAAATCAAGGTCGCGGTCGCTTTGAGGATGTTGGTCGTTCTCGCGATGATGGTCATAAACGTCAGCCCCAGTAGGCGTGGGGACCATGCGAGAGGAAGGCGGGGAAAGGGAATGTGGTGAGTCGATCGGAGGCTTGCTGCTCGATGCCCGTCGACCTCTTTTCTGACCCTGCCCTGGTGTCCCAGAGTCGTGGACGTAGTTACAAGGTAATGATCTGCGGGCACAGCTCGCGCAGGCGGGATGTGCGCCATCGCACTTAGTCTTGCGGGCTATATAGAATTCAAGGATTAGTTAATTGTCAATAATTCCGTCCAATAGACACGCACCTCGACAGAAGTTGCATGCAACTACCTTTGGGCCAGAGTTGGCCGCCGTTCGGGGAATTTTCCCGGGCACAGTGGCCGCACGCTTCCGCTGCGCAGCCTGTTGCTCAGAGGCTGGTCTGAGGGGAGGAAGGGAAGGAGCGGACATGGGAACAGGAGTTGAAGGGGAAGGCTCAGGAAGGGATAGAGTGGCGATATGGGGTAGCTCATTGTCAGGAAATAGGCTACGAGACTCGGTACGATGAAGGGGCTTGGCCCGCAAGGAAGAAGGCCCGGGAAGAGGAGGCCCTTCGTCGCGTTGTTGGGGTTGTTCTCGTCTGTCTAGAGTGACCGATATTTGTGGGAGGGGCGCGTATCCTTCGCGCTCAAGCTTCGCAACATTTGAACTTCGCCGTGACAGGGGTTTCGACGAGGCTTCGGGTGAGGCTGACTCCGCCTCCTCGTGTTCCGCAGATCTCTCGTCACCGCTGTCACTTTCGCTCTCGTCACCTTTGCGCTGTCTTACCGTACCACGACGTTTGTTCTGTGGCATATAGTCACAACGGTGGGACCGTTTGACGCACTGGCCACACGCCGGGCGTCCACCATCACATTTTAGCTTTCGCGCTGGAATCTCATGGTTATAAGGATTCAACTGTGACCAACTGGGGGACTTACACCGGCAAAAGTTGCACGCGACGGTAATCTTCTTGGTGCGCTGTTTGGTAGATCCTATACCAGGGAGTCAGGAAAAGGATATGGAAAGATCTATGGCGCCACTGACTCGAGGAAGATCCGCGGGCCGAAGAGCTACCCATAGTGTCAGGCATGGGCCGCTGTCCAGAGCGGATGTCTGCAGCGAGGATGTCGCGTGGTCCAGAAAGCGGTGGGTGGCGATGCATCGCCTGATGTGGGGCAGTGTCTATCGCTAGGATAGGCCGGGAGCCATGAGAAAGAGAACCCATATGCGCCATACCTTGCGGGTGGTGATGGTGGGGCACAGGAAGATGGGCTGGCGGGCGTTGCTGACGGTATTCAGTGCGAAATTTCTCGAATAGGTATTCTCTCGTGTATTTTTGTAGAGTCTAGAAGCGAGACGTTGATGAGTCTGCAATGTACCAGTACCAAGCCTTTACGTACATCCATATGATGAAAGATGGCAGCTCGAAGCGCTAGGAAGTCGCTGTGTGCGGGTTCCAGCACGTCGAGGGTTCCCCAGCGGTAGGATCGAACGAATTTACCTCGTGAGATGCCCGACGTATAGGGTTGGGAGGGATGGGAAGGAGTGTACTGGTGAACGAGGTCGGCGCGAGAAGGCGCAGCTCTGGGTACGCCATCACTGTGGGAATACATGTCGGGAGATATGAGTGCATATGGCAGCCGGAGGTGAGCAGGTGTGATGGGAGATGTGGGTGGCGTATTATTGTTCGAGGGTGCGGAAGGAGTAGGATAGCCGTTTGTGGCTTCCCCGTTCTGAGTTGGAGGATGCTCGTCCTGCAGATGCTGTTGATAAGGCGTGTCCATATCAAAAATGCCAAACCCAATGCCAGCTTCGGCGAGGTCTCTGCGAACGGCCACTTTGACCGCCGCGAGGCGTTCATTGGACAAGAGATCCGCGCGCGCGATGACAGGAAGCACATTCACGCGGGCGGATAGACGGCGAATAGTCTCGATCTCTACAGCCGGCAGCGTCGGCCGGAGCAGCAGGGGGTTGGTGGTCAGAGGAGGCTCGAGGATGACGGGGTCCTGTTCTGTATGCGAAAAACTGTTAGTGCGAGCCCTGGGGACCAGCGGGACTGAGGGGCCCGGGACCGAGGGTGGCACAATCTGATCAGGGTCCAGGAAGTAGATGCACCTAAGAGCGGGAGTTATGAATTTGCGGACGCGGAACCACGGTCAAGGGACGCACAAATGCACATAACGATCGGTCTTCTGATTCCAGTCCTAGGAAGTGTGTTAACGTCGTAGCGCCGGGGCCGAGCCACATCACCCGACCACTCACCATTTCGACGCCCTCCGCGAACCGACCGTCAATGTTCCGCAGTATCTCGGACAACGCCCACTCGGCGCCCTTTTCGTCCTTGAAGTCCAGGGACGGCGTGTCGACGAGATGGAGGCCAATCGGCTGCTGCTTGCCGCTCCCGTCGATGTCGACGTTGATATCAATAGATGTGGGTCTGATGTAGGAAGTGTGGCTGTTGCAGCCCTGGACGAATTTTGCGACATTTGCGAGCTGGTCCTTTGTGGCGGTACTGGAGATGGAGCTGGTGTCTAGAAGGAGGCGCAGGAAGGATGTTTTGCCTGGTCCGAGCGTCAGCATGGTACGGGGACACGATGTGAGCGGGAAAGGGGCACATGCCTCCTCTGCATCCCGCGACAAGCAGGGTAAATTCGGCCCGAGGCTTTTCTAGGATGGATAAATGTCCAGGGCACGGTCAGCGGGGCTTGCGATTGACAGAAAGCAGAAACTCGGTACCCGGGGAGTCGTGTCCGGGGCCATGGCTGGTATGGGTAGCATAGGGCGGGTGAAGAGAATTTCTATCGTCGTCGTCGTGGCGGGAGCGTGTGTCGGGCTGGTTCATGACGGTGTATCGTCAACGAACAGCAACGCCAGACTGAGAACGGAGAAAGCAGGACACCTGCACGCAGGCAAGCGCGGTGATTTCGAAAACTCTGATGCAGAACCGACACTTAATTCCCACCGAGCCAATCGGAACAATCCAAGGTCCAAATAGTTCATTCACGTCAGTTTCGGCCCGTGTGCGAGCGGAAACGGAAGCAAGTAGATTAGTGAGGAATTATAGAGTGAATGTAAACGAAATATAAAGCGATACTACGGTTGGAAGGGATTATGGTGTGGGGTGCAGCGGGAGGACGGTGCAAGCCACCGAGATTAGGGTAAAGCAGTCGTGGGAGCGGTCGGTATGCGCCCGGAGTGCGCCTGTAAACAACCTAAAGAAAGACTGGATAGCAACCAGGACGTAACGAGAAGGGAAGGCCGCATCTGTCATTGGTGGCCCACCATATTAATGTGGGGATCCGAAGCGCGCCCCAAATCCAGTAAGTTGTTGGCGCTTCAGGTCCCCAAGCTCAAGATTTGCGACGTGCGCGCGACGTCCTCAGCGCCTCTGCTCAGGCTCCGAGTCCACCGAAGGGCTGCGCGATCCGTATCTCTGTCGCCATCCCGGCCCTCGAGGCGGTGCTCTCTCCGACAGCGGGTTAAACGAGAAAGTTTCCAGGCTTATCGGCGTGTGTTCAGGGCCCTCGGGCATCACTCCGGATCCACGATCTCCTGGAGGCAGCGAGGTTGAAGGCTCCGAGCGCCCCGTTGAGCTCTTCTTTGATTTTGTTCCCTTCGGCGCCTTGCCAGGTCCCCGGCGCCGCTGCACCGGCACGTATTCGCACTGGAATTTGCGCACCATGCAGTTCGAGCATGCCGGTTTAGCCCCATTACAACGAAGTTTTCGGCCTACAGTGCCTTGGTTATAAGCGACGCGTTCCTCTGCAGTCAAGATAAAGTCTCACCGCGACAGAAGTTACACGCAACCGCTGTCTTTCTGGGGTTTCTGCTCTTCCTCGTGCTGTCGGCACCTGCATCGGAACTGCGCTGCCGTTTCTTCCCTTTTTGAGCAGTCGTGTATGTATCATCGCCATCGCCATCGCCATCGTCATCCGGTCGCCCGTCGCTCGAGACATCAGAGGCTGAATTTGGCGAGTAGCCTGGATAATCGCCGAATCCCGACCCTCCGGACGTTCCTGCCCACGCGCCGTGTGAGCCAACAGTTGTCAGCGGAAACTGGCTGTACCCCGTAGGAATTTGCGACGAGGCTATGTCGTGAGGAACATGGCTCGTATAGGTCTCAGACGGCCAGGCGCTGTAAAGGCTCCCTCCTTTAAATGAAAAGAAAATTGCATCAAGGTTAACGAAAATTTTACCAAAAGGAGACTTTTTTGAAGACATACGTTGTGTTGAATGTGATGCGCCCCCGGGATAGCCTTCGCGTCCTCTGCTGGAATACCCCTCTGCGTCTCCATCTGATACGTCGCCACGATGTTGAAAAGCCTCGGCGTGTCTCGTGAGTTGCGCCGGCTGGCTCGAACCACGCCGCCCACTGCTTCTCGCCGACTCATAGGGAGCATGAACAAGTGAGGATGGTCCAGCTTCTCCTTCTCGCCAGGAACCGCGGGGAGGGGAAGCACCCTGTGTCACTGGTGGGGGATAGTTCTGATTCAGGCCGTAAGACATTCGCTCTGGGCGAGTCGTGTGATAGTGAGGGTCGCTGTAGCTGGCATACCGCTGGCTAGAAACCTGAGAAGGGAGTGAAAGGCTGCCCATTGAACGGACGATTCCCGAGGCAGGAACGTCGGCAGAGCTGGGAGTCTGGATGGTAGGGGTATGTTCGCCTGGCAAATGTCTCGCTTCGTAATTCAGATAAGACGGGGTGCGGTGGGCGTCGACAGGGGGCAGAGGCGGAGCGAATGACGAGGAAACAGGAGGGAGGACGAAGGAGCTGCGCATGGAGGGGAGATCTGTACGTTCGGAAAATTCTGGCTCCTCTTCTGGTCCGGTGGAAGTTGGCAATGGTAGAGTTGGAAAAGGCGTCGTGGCCAAAGGATCGTCTTGCTGGGGTCGACTATAGAGATGTGGGATTAGGCTACTGGGTAGGGAGCTCTGTCTTGACTCCTTATTCCTCCTCTCCATGGTTGGCTGACCCCCCTCGACGGATTTGTGAAAGACAGGAATAGGGAACGACGTGTGCACGGGTCTAAGTGAAGGAAAAGGGGAAGGGGTCCCGAGGCAGTACAGCGCCCATTCAACTCGCGCAGTGGTAAAGTACCGTCCGGAGGATGAGGCTTACTCAAGAGGCGGCTCGATCGACGTCGCGGAGGAAATTTGGAATGGTGGCCTCCATGAAGATTACTTCCGCGCCTGCTGCCACAGATCAAAGGAATTGGTCGTCAGTCTCAAGCACAATCATCCAAGGGTCGCTGCAATTTAATCATGGAGCTGTAGTAGATCTCGCTGCCAGCACTTTCCTAGTATACCGTGTGCACTGCTGCTCAAAAGCCTCTCTTAAAGTTACACGTCGGCGACGCGCTATCTGCATTTTGCGGGATTCGAGCCTGCAAGTGAAACACGCTAACGCGATCGCAATTTCCCGGAACATCCGTCCATCTTCCAAGCCCCCTTTTACAGGATCGACGCCCAATTAGGTCATGACGACCCCGCTTAATGGTACCCCTATTGCCAACTCTAAACTTCGATGTCTGTCCGATTTCGCTGAGATTCCGCTCCATACCTACACGTTCGTCGAGCCTTGCATTCACCCCTCTTTCTTCTGGCCTTGAAGCCTGAGGATGCTGAAAATGCTCCCATCACAACAGTCGTCGAATCAAAGTTTTCTGCGCCCAAATCATTTGGCTGTCCCGACACAGTGGAACCATTTTTTTCGTTTGCGTTGGGGACCGGTCTTTGTCAAATAAGAGCAGATAGCAGCACATGGACTCGTCAACTCCAAGATCAACAGTGGCGATAACACAAGGTCAGTCGTCTTCCCCGCTCACTGTAATCTACTTACACTGTTACAGTGACACAATTGCACACCCGGTGATCAAGAGAATTTCGGCGATATAGGGATACAATCAAGATATAATGTCGGATATAACCGTCCGAATGACTAAGCAGCAAAAGAATTATGTATCGGTGACTCGAAAGTGTTCGCATTGCCGAGTTCAACGACGCGCAATGCCCAAGGCTTTCGTCTCCAAAGGGCGCTTGCTGAACCCTTCTAGGGCTTTCTGCACTTCTGCAAGATGTCAGAACCAGCAGCCCATCATGAATCGCTACAGCAGGATTATTACACAGCCCAAGGACCAGGGAGCCAGTCAGGTATGTTACATATGTCATGTCCATAGTTTTGCAATCCTTTGAATCGTTCAGGCTATGCTCTATGCTACCGAAGGCATCCAGACCGATGCTGATTTCAACAAGGCTATGGTCGGCGTCGCGAGCGTTTGGTGAGTCCACTGTCATGAATTCCAAGTACAAATTGACATTGGTTCCGCAGGTACGAGGGAAACCCGTATGTGCAACCGCCTGCCTTGACCGCGTAATTTACTCACCCTTCTTCAGATGCAATAAACATCTTCTCGGACTCGGGCAGGAAATTAAGGCGTCCTTGTTCAAGTCTGAACTCATTGGATATCAATTCGGCACTGTCGGCGTCAGCGATGGTATCAGCATGGGAACACGCGGAATGTCTTACTCGCTCCAGTCTCGAGACCTGATCGCCGACCAGGTGGAGACCGCTGCTGGAGGCCACCACCTTGACGGAATGGTTGTTGTTCCTGGTTGCGACAAGAATATGCCAGGTGTTCTGATGGCCCGTCAGTCATTCTTATTCCCGTTTCGTGATTGCCGCTCAGAAAACAACAGTCGGACGGTTAAACCGCCCTGGTCTTATGGTCTACGGTGGTACCATCCGCGCAGGGTCATGTGAGGGAGCTCCTCAGCTCGACATCGTCTCTGCGTTTCAATCGTACGGCAAATACCTCCAGGACGGGAAGACGCCACAGGCCGAAAATGAAAGGTACCAGACTGTTCGTCACGCTTGTCCCGGTCCGGGAGCCTGTGGAGGAGTACGTCCCGAATGTTCCATGAATTTGCTGTGTTTGACCGGAGGGATAGATGTACACCGCGAACACGATGGCCAGCGCTGCCGAGGCGATGGGCATGACACTTCCTGGTTCTTCATCTTTCCCGGCAGAGTCAGAGGAAAAGCACACAGAATGCGCGTCAATTGGGCCTGTCATGCACAATTTACTGGAGAAAAATATCCTCCCGCGAGATATCATGACACGATCTGCGTTCGAGAACGCTATGGTCTGTATTTTCATCTTGTCGGCGCCGCGTAATATTTACAAGATGAAATCAGGTCCTGACCATGATTCTCGGCGGTTCCACGAACGCTGTTTTGCATTTAATTGCAATGGCACATTCTGTCGGCATTAAACTGGACATAGATGACTTCCAGGCGGTGTCAGATCGTACACCCTTCCTTACGGACATTAAGCCCAGCGGTAAGTATGTCATGGAGGACGTTTACAAGATTGGCGGAATTCCCAGTGCGTTTTTTTCCATTTCTGATTGGGAACCGGCATTTAATTCTTTGAATAGAAATTCTTGCCTTCTTGCTGAAGAACAAGCTGATTGACGGGAACAACATGACCGTCACCGGCCTCACGCTCGGCGAGAATTTGGACAGGTGGACCCATAAGTACGGCGAACTCGACCAAACTCAAGATGTAATCCGGCCTCTGGATAAGCCCATAAAGGAGACCGGTCATCTCAGGTATGGGGACGCTCCTTTTCCGGTTTATCATTATCCCAATCTCACATTTCCAGAATTCTGAAAGGAAACCTTGCTCCCGGTGGCGCCGTCGCAAAGATCACAGGGAAAGAGGGCCTGAGCTTCACCGGCAAGGCCAGGGCCTTTGACAGCGAAGAGGCCTTTGTCAAGGCGGTCGAGAGCGGCTCCATTGAGAAAGGGAAGAAAAGCGTCGTCATCCTTAGATACCTGGGTCCAAAAGGAGGTCCCGGTAAGTCGAACGCACATTTTTCACAACCCCAAAATTCCTCACACGACTGCGCACAGGCATGCCTGAGATGCTCAAGCCCACCAGCTTGATCATGGGTGCAGGTCTAGGACTGGACGTCGCCTGTCTGACTGATGGCCGTTTCAGCGGAGGGTAGGTATCCATCCTCATTCCCTGATACGCATCATATCTGACTGAACATCTGTAGCTCTCACGGTTTCTGTATAGGGCATGTGGTTCCAGAGGCTCAGGTCGGTGGCCCCATCGCCCTTGTGGAGGATGGCGACATCATTTCCGTTGATGCGGTCAAGAACTCTATTGAGCTGCACGTTTCGCCTGAAGAGCTGGAGAAGCGCCGGGCGAAGTGGGTTGCCCCGCCTCTGAAAGTCTCCCAGGGCACGCTTTACAAATATGTTAAGAACGTCACCGACGCCAGCCACGGTTGCATCACCGATGCATGATTTACGTCTCCTTACACCGGACAATCTACACATCGCACACTGTAAAAGTAGGATTTAATAGTTATCGCAGGTCCAAGAATAATAATCAGATGAAGAGAAAATATCGATGGAAAACGTCAACTTCATGCCCTAAAATCTTTAACCTCGACTACTTTTCTTCACACTACGCTTCTTCTCGGCCTTGGGCATCTTATGCTTTCGCTTTTCTCTCGCCTCTGCCTTTGCCGCCTGTTTACGTTCCTACAAGAGGTGTTAGCAGTATGAAGTGGGACATGATGGCAGAGCGCATACCTTCTTTGCATCCTTATCTTCGTGACGATGTCCCCTAGGTTTACGTTCCACAAATCCTTCCTTTGCAACCCCGTCTTCATCACCATCGCCTTCCGAATCCTCCCCGTCGTCGTCACCTTCTGACTCGCTTCCCTCCGAATCAGAAGAAAACCGCACAGCAGGTTTCCCGCCACCCGACAGCGTGGGTGTCGCGTCGTTACCACTCTCCGCGACAGGCACGACGCCTATCGTATTCGCGTAGATGAGTCCACCGCCCTCCCCTCGAACGAGCTTCTCGACATCGCGCTCGGGGTCGTAGACCTCGTTCAGCGTTCGTGGGATGAACGACTGAAGGAAGACTGAGTCCTCATGCGCGGATGCGGACCCGCGGTGGCTGTCGTGATTTTCGTCGTCAAGGGGTGCCGCATGACCCTCCTTCTCCGCTTTCTCCAACCAGCGCCGCAAAATACTCGCATCCGAAATTGGTTCATCGCCCTCCTTGTCGCCGCCTGCTCCTGCTCCCTCTGATCTCACGTACGCCTGGATCTGCGCCTGCGTGTGCGTGATGAACTCAAAACATCGGCGCAGCCCAAGGCACGCCGCGCCCAGCCTGCCGAAGAACTCCTCCACGTTCTTGATGTCCTTGCGCAGGAAGTCGAACGCGGACGGGTGGTCGTGTTCCACGCTCTGCGAGACGTCGATGATGCACAGATGCCCCTCGTGATACAATATGTTGTATTCGGACAAGTCGGCGTGGACGAGCTTGCACTCGTGGAACATTTTGCGGACCGCGAGCACCAGCTCAATGTAGAGATCAGCACATTCCGCAGCGGGGAGCTCGGCGTCCTTGAGTCGCGGGGATGCCCTACACCGATCTCCGATTAATTCCAGAATTTTCTGGACGCCAGAAAAATTCCGTACCAGCCATCCTTGTCCCCGATAAACGACATGACCAAGACGTTCTCGCGGACTTCCACAGGGTCCGGACAAGGAATGCCTGCGGCTACTAGCCGCTTCAAGTTGCGCATCTCTTTCTCAGCCCAGAGCCGGACCATCTTTCGCGGATTGCGGCGGCTGTATCCTCTTCGGAATCGATATTCACCAGTGACATATTTATCACGGTCCTTGAATACGAGAATGGATGTCTTATAGATTTTGAGCGCAAGATGTGCGTTCTCCGGCGTCAGGGCGTGATATACGTTCGCCTGTGGCGCAATAGGATCATGAATAAATTCACATGGCATGAGACGAGATAGGAGAGACGCACCTCTTTACCAGTACTGATACAGCCATTGATTTCGTTTATGAGCCCCCGACCAATCATCTTGAACAAGATAATGCGCGTCCGTGGATCTAGCACCTGTTCCGTCGTCGCGCGATCTGCCTTGTCCTTCAAGTTGGCGTGGGCGCTCGGCCCCTTCCTGTTCACGCCCACACCCATCACGTATGGTGTATCGATCTTGGCTATGCGGGAGTTGTATTTTGCAAGTGCAGCAAGTTGATCTGTCGTTTTGTCTTTCGCATGGGCATTGGTTATCGGAGCAACTTTCGTGCTTCGCGGGTGGTTAACCGCGGGAAGTGCTGCCACAGAGGTTGAGTGATTTGTTGAAGAGGATGTGCCCTGCGCGTTTCCCGTTCGTACGGCGACATGCTGTCGCAGGCGATTATATTGTTTCGTGAAGTCTAGTCACTCCTGCGCTGAGCGTGATGGGCATAGCTGAACTGATTAGAGACTCACCTCGCTCCGCGACCTCCCAGTCCTCATCCTCTACCCGATTATCATTGTACTCCTCGTCTATCTCGTCCTCATCATAATCCGATTCCTCTGGTAAGGCAAAGTCATCTGAATCGTAGTTGGTGGTATCTATGTAAGAGTGCTCCGCGCGGGGGTCAATATGTTGTGCCGTGGTTGTCTCTTCTGCATCGTCGAATTGACCGGCTTCGTGTGTGGATGCCATGGTCGGTGTACAAGCAGTGGCATGTATGTACGCAACTTTTTTGCAAGTGGATCTCGATCGCGATCTTGCGATCTTATCTCGCTTTGTCAGCGCGCATGGCTCAGCCACGTGGCGGGCATCACCGCCCGACGCGGCGACGCCATTGAAACACGCAGCATTTGCCTCCATTCCATTCCCTACATCGTGCGCCGGTCCCGCGCGGAAACATTTGTGCATTGCCTCCGGTGTTTCCTTCCGTCTCCTCGGTTCCTAATTACTTTCCACCCCGCTCTGTGCCGATGGTTAGCCTCAGGAAGCGAAATCCTTACAAAGATTCCGACGATGCAGATCTCGGAGACGATACACGCATCCTCGACGAACAAGGTCCGGCCTTTCATTTTCACCATACTGGATGAATTTACGCCAACCAAGCCGGCTCTCTCCTTTAGAACAAGATGCGGTGATCCTGAGACTGAGAGAGGCCAACAAAGTATCGGATACATGGTACTTGACCATACTGCAAGGCATCCTCGTTTCGTCTGCTGTTCTGTGAGCATGCACCAATGCGTTTCACGCAGAATGAACCTCATGTACCTTCCTTTTGCCAGTCAGATATGGTCGTGCTTCAGGAACCCATTGCTTTCCGTGATATCCCCAGAGATACCTGAAGTTGTAGTGGACATCCCTCTTCCCCTCGCCTTCACATTCCTCAACCTCATCCTGCACGCAAACCTTGCACTTGTAGCTTTCAGGGATGAGATTAGGGCACTCTACTGCGTTTCTGACGATTTGCTGCATCCACTGTCATACCAGCTATCGTACGCGATCGCTGCAGTGCCCCCGACTTTGTCCATTTTCCTCAGGAGATCGTGGCAATCAACGGCATGGTGGAGCCTCACTGTGATCGTCGTCTTTGTAGTCCAGACAGTGTCGATGTTCAATGAGGGGAACGAGAGTATTTCCGAGCTCGAACAGCTTCGATATGTGGCCCCCGGTGCATAGGTTCATGTGATGAGTTTCATAGACACTTCACATTACGGACTTTGGTTGTTTCGCTTGTCAGAGCGGCACAAGGGTCAAAATGTGCTGTGCTTGTACCATAGTCGCTGCGTCTGGACTCTGTCGTCAATGTCGTCAATTCTCGCCAATTCTTAGGTAATCGCCGTCCGACCTTCCTTCCACCTCCACCTCCTTGTCCAGCGACTGAGACGATGGCAAGCTATTTTCCAGCGTCGACGAGCAAGAAGCAGCCCCTTCGTGAGGCCGAATACATCCCACCGCCGAACACCTTTTCCGATACATCACTAGACGATTCGATATACATCTTCCCCGACCCCGCTTCAGCCCCGACCAGTCCCTCACAGCAATCCGAATACTCAGCATGCACAGAATTCACACCGTCCGTCACTTCAGCACCTCTGCGGTTGCCGAAGAGTCGCGATAGGCGCCACAGTCACTCGAATTCGCGTTCACCGCTCACACCGCCATCGCCATGTGACTGGGACACCTGCGAGCTGCACGAAACGGACTACCTGACAGAGGCGGCCCCTTTACATGCGCCTCGAGACCTTTCTACGCGATGGCGGGGTCTGAAAGACATCCAGCAGGTTGAGAGGTCACGGCCAATATCTCCATCGTCAGTGGATTCAGGAGCGCGCATTGTGCCTCTTCACGTCGACCAGCAGCACCAGCATCACCCACACCTTCGAAACCATATACCCTTGCTGTCATTCTTTGCGTCTCTCCTCTTCATTGAGGACTCGACGATGCACCTCCTGTCCCATCCACCGTCCGACTCTGTACCTGCCCTCTTCCCGTGCCGAAGTCTGCCTATCTCCGAGTCCGTTTCAGATCCAGAAAATGTTGGCGTGGTCATGGGGCCGCATGGTGCGGAGAAGTTATTGGTGCGGCAAAGTGAGGCGCGTCGAATAAGAGAGGCTATAAGATCGGACTTGCTGCCAGAGAGGGAGACGATCCCTCCCGGGTTATGGAACATTGCTCATGTACTTGCTGCTAGCGGGCGGAATGCATTACGGGGAGTATTGCATCAATGATTCCTACCTCGTAGACGACCTATTCTTCTTGTAAGTACTTGGTCATATGAGCGCGGAGTCGCCAGTATACATCTCGGGTCACTTACATAATATTGTGGTATCTAGATTGATATCTGTACACTACTTCGCCTTCAGTTTTCAAGGATACGCGTTATGAAATCTTTAACACACCACCAGAGTCTCCCTGAGGTCCGACTCTATGCTATCGCTCTGCTCGTAGAGGCGGAGGTTGGGCGCGTCCGCGCGTTGCGGAAAATTGCGTCACAGAAACGCAGGCAATTTGTGATCGACATCGCGCTGATTGGTCTGGGGATACGGTGCGCACGTTTGCATTCTTTATCACAGCGCCTTTTGAAAAACACACAGAACAGGCTATCTCGTGGATGTCGTCGCGCCACAAGACCCCGTCGAGGTTTTTGGACAATTGATATCTATTCTGCGATTGGCAAGTGAATCACCGCATTCACGCATCGGAATTCCATGCTGACGAGGACACCGCCAGACATGTCCAGAGTTCGAAGCCGTCGCCCATGTCTACGAACCCACATCTGACCAGTCCTTCATTGTAAATATCCCAACGCTTCTCTGCCGCCGAACGCAGGACGATGCGAAAGCTAGTTACAGAGACGAAACCTCCTTTGTGCTCCTCGGGAAAAATGCGTCCTTCTCTCTCGTATGCAACCATGGCTCTCTCGTCATACACCCCTCAATGCATCTGATACTGTGATTGAACAGTGTCCCGGCCCTCCTGTCGAGCTCACGGAAGCCCTATCAGCATTGGTGGACGACGCCACAAACCACGCCACGCCGGCACCCTCGATATCAACACGCCAAAACCTTCCGCGCGAGATGTCCATACCCCTAGCGGCGGTCCTCCTCGAATACCCTGTTGCATACGTCCCCTTCTCACTGGAGGACAATGTGCCGTTTCTGCCCAATGTTTCATTGGACGTGTATGAGTGCGTTCTGACGCTGGCCCAGGGAGGGTTTCACACGTTATTGAAGTTCTCGTGTCCGTCTGATTTGGGACAGCGCTACCCAAACTTGCTAAGTCCAGGAAGGGTCGTCGCAGACGTCAGCGCGAAACTCAACTCCCGGATCGGGCAGAAGGCGCCCGGTATGTTGCTGGAGGTGCTTCATACCACTGCAACGCTCGACCGCGTCGCCTTGTGACCCTAATCGCTTAGAAGAACTCGGTCTTGTGTTGTACACTGCACTCTAGTGTCATTTACATAGCCCATTGGACTCATATACACTGTTAACTAATCTATGTCGATGCTAATAATTTTGATGTCCTCGTAGGGCTTGTCCGTTTTGTTCACCTTCACGTTCTCGATGGTATGGACGACTTCGAGGCCTGAGATTACACGTCCGAAAATCGTGTGTTTCCTGTCCAGCCAGGGCGTCGCATTCGTGGTGATGAAGAACTGAGAGCCGTTCGTTCCGGGACCAGCATTGGCCATACTCAGTGTGTACGGCCTACAGTAACGAAATCCACATCAGGAATGGCGTGGTATAGCAAGAATGGGCGAACACAAGCGTACCTATCGTGCTTCAGATCATCTGAGAACTCATCCTCGAACTCTTTGCCCCAGATAGACGTGCCGCCCGTACCATCGCCCAGAGGGTCGCCAGTCTGGATCATAAACTTCGGAATGACACGGTGGAAGATGACACCCTCGAAGTACCCGCTCCGCGCGTGGCCGACGAAGTTCTCCACGGCCTTGGGGGCCTGTGCAGGGAACAGCCGCAGGTGTATGTCGCCCAGTGTCGTGTGAATGGTGGCGGAGTCGGCCACGGGTGATGGCCCCGTGCGAGCGGAGGGTGCCGTGGCGGCGACATTTTGCTCATCGCGCGTGGGTCGCTCGTTGAAGACGTCTCGCTCACCAAGCTTGTTATCCCTGAAGATGTGTAAAAAATTGGTCAGATATGGTTTCATAGTGATGGGAAGGATCAACGCACTCGGGCTCAGAGCGTGTGAACAGGTAGAATCTGCCGCGTTTGTATCCTGTACAAAATAGTGTTGGATCTCGTTGGCCCTTGTTGGCTAGGATGGGGTTGGCGGAAGCAGCCATAGCCATCGTTGTGAGGCCCTTCTTGGAAGGTGCGCCTTGGTACAGACTTAGATTCAAGAACCGCACCGTCTCGTCCTTCCCGAGCACACGGACGACCCGATTCGTGACGACATTCAGCACTTCAGTGATTGTCAACGCTATCTTTCCGACGAAAGATTTCACAAGCTCACCTTTAATCCCGAGCAACGATGGATACAAGATGAACGCCCCACTCTCATCCCAGATCGCGTTACTCCATCGGCCAGGTGTATGCCCATCGGGTCCGGGAAGCTCAAGCTCGCGCTCGACAGCAAGCCGCCGCCCAAACTCCATGTCCTCGACCTTGTATGCTGCGGTGCCTGCCTGCTGCATCTCCTGAATTGCTTCGAGCGACTCGTCGTATTTGCGTGCCAATTTGCCTGTCAGGAAGTTGAAAACTCGAATTTGCCGGTCGGGAAGAGAGTGCGTGACAAAGGAGGAGGAGTCGGGGGAGAGGGTGATGCATGTCGGGGTGGATTTGGACTGGGTGGTGGGTGTAAGCATGGATAGGTATAAGATGGGTGGGATGGGCGGGAGGTGTGCGCACCTTTTTGAATTCGTATAGGTCCGTTTCGCTTTTGTATGACCATAGTCCCGAAACATTTTTTGGCAGAGCAAACGGCTCGACCGGCTGCCAGTACTCAACAAACCCACCCTCGTCAGCCGAAATCACAGTGTCATATCTGTCACTGTACTGGAAAATCATAGAAAGAAATCAGTCGACGTGCAAGAAAAGATAGACGTGTCCTTCGCACTGTGATTATATGGACAGGGAACCGGTGTAGGGCCTCAATCGTCTCCAGAGGCCCGTCGCCTCCACGGCCATCATAAATTCGGATTGTACCAGATTTAGAATCGGATCTATTGAGAACTTTGTGAGCGAAACGAGAGGTGGAGTGAGGGGGTGTGGCTGACACAGCAAGAAGGCCTTGCGCCTGTCCACGACGGTGGACCCAACAACACGCATGAGGAACGTAGCCCAATTTGATGATGTTTATCATATCTGTAGAAGAAGGAGGAAGAATGAGACACAGCAGATGAACTTTGCGGGGAATGTGCTCACCAAAGTTGATCACGTCGAACACCTTCGCACTGCCGTCTTCAGCCACGGTTGCAAAAAGCTGGCCATCTGCACTCGCAGAGACGGCAACCACTGGACCAAGGTGCGCGCGGTAATGCTTCACAAACTCGATTCCTTCGTCCTGCTTCTTCCACAGCTTCAGATGCCCATCGACCGACGTCGTGATCAGGAAATCGGTCCTGCAGTCGCATGAGCGTCAGATAGCGGCCAATCCTGACGCGAAAGGAATGCGTACTTGGTGACCACAGAGAAATTGATTGCATCCCGGTGCATGAAGCTCTTGTAGTATTGGTCCGTATCCGGTAGGTGCTCGAGATAAAGACGCTCATGCGGCAGCACTAGAGAGTTAGAGATGACTTTCTTGTCTTAAGGCCTTCAGCAGATACGAGACGTACCTTTTCGTTTTTTCTTTGCGGCGCCGTTGTCCGCTGGCATGGGCATTGGCCCGACATCGTCGTCAGAGTCGTCGTCCTCCACGACGGCAGCTGCTGGCCCTCCATTCTCTATGGTCATAGAATCGTCGCCATCGCCTACACGGGTGCGCTTACCAAGGACCGACGCGTCTTGCTCGGGTTCTGACATGGAGGATGTCGATGAGGAGTTCAAGTTCACAAGTAGGATCGGAGTTCGGAAGCTCGACATTTGGTTCAAATTCAGTTATTCACCGCATGGGCGCCGGCCATTGGCCATGGCAGGGTATCGAGAGTAATGTGTTTGTTGTACATTCGTTCAAACGCCCTAGGATTAAACATTGTGTGAACCCCACCGAGCGATACGGGAGGATGGCTCTAGGAGCCTGTAAGCTGAGAGGACCACAAGTGCAATAATGAATCCAAGATGAAGCCGCTGACTCAGTGACATGGCCTGTCAGACTGCCCAGAGTTTTCGGTTTTGATCTGCCGGCTCAAGTAAGATTGGGCATTGGGAAGCCGGCAAGCAGGTCAACGTTGGACCCCAGATGACGTATAATAATATATTATGAGCTGCTCTCAAGCTGCTTTTGCTGAGGAACTTGAGGTACAACTTCTGAAGGAACTCTCTTGTTTCGGTAGAAAGCACCAAGCCCCTTCACAGCGTGTCCAAAGCCTTCCGCGATAGTTAGGCCATTGCCAATCCATTTGGGAAGCTTGTTTCGAATGGATGTCGAGGCATATCGCCGATCCAAGAGTATCAGAGATGCCCAGTCTTCTCGATGTCGAATCGCTCGACCTGGACATGCAGGGGAGATCATCGGCAACAGACAGTGGTAGGCTTGAGGACGAACCTATACTTTGATTGACGGCATTCATGCACATGTTCTCGTAGAGCTCTGCGGAAGCGTCTTTCTGGCCTGGCTGTCGCTTTGTCGCTCGTCTTTCTTCCAGTCGTTTCACGTATTGTAAACGCTCCTTGAGTTCTAGAGAACCAAGGTTGGCGAAAGGTAACCCGATGATAACAACTGCGCGCGCGAGGTCATTCGAAAAATTTAGGCCCTCGGAAAGTTTGGCTCCTATGACAGCAAATAGCAGGCCGCCGCGGGTCTTTTCTGTAGTCGACTACGAACCATCAAGCATTGTAAGGTACCATTCTGCGAAATGAAAACGCACAGTAGCATAGACGGCAGCAGAATATTGCTCTAACACGTCTTCGACATCTGCAGTATCTGTGGGTTCGAAGAATGTCTGGATACGATGAACAAAAACGACGTCTGGAAGAAATTACGCCCTTACCTTCTTCTTGATGCTGAATTTATCCAGAAACCCATTGGCTTGCCAGATAGTCTTTGCCGCATTGAGAAAATTATATGACGGAAAAAAGACTATCATCCCAGCCGGAATAATGCTGATGAAATTTAGCAATATTTGACCAAGCTCAGCAATCTGACGCAAAACATTCAGCGTCTGCCAATTTGTTGAGGCGTTGCAGAAAGAATGTACGTACGACGGCGGCGTCTCCCTGTTTTCCAGCCTTATACTCCAACTCTCCACCACGCGGGCCCTTAGTCACGACCATCGTTTGGAGGTTCTCAGTTGGAATGATGTGCCCACAAGAGAAGCTTACGAATCTCTCTTGAGGAAGATAAGAGAACAACTGGTTTATGACATCCGATATCTGGGAGATGTTCATTCAATCTTTACGCATGGAAGAAGTGTGAAAATACCCACCGGGGACATCGTTCCACCAGCGAGAACAACGGAACGAGCGGCATCTACCACATCTTTGAAAGGGGGCGATGGGTTTAACAGCTGATACTTCAGTTCGACGACCTCACTCCCCGGACTGCCCGTGAGCGAGAAGGTAACCCGACCATCTATAGAACGTTGTCAGCACGGGCTAGTAAGAAGTTCGATGAGACTCACCTTCGGTGGCGCCTGTTAACGATACCAGAAACGCTTCGACGATGTGCAGCGGAGGAATCTCGCCGCGACGTGGACGTTGCTTGCCTGTGTCGTAAGAGTGTATGTGAGTCAAGAAAACCGTGCAGAGTCATACAGCATTTACCGCCGTTCTTTTCTACCTCTTTGTCGGAATACCCGGCGATCTTTCGTGCGACCTTGAATAATAAATTAGCCGGGCGTCATTCAGAAAGTCTCGGAATAAAATCCACCTTGCTGGACCTGAGATATTTCTCTATCTCGAGAAGATTGATCCCTGATGCCTTTCTGCCTAGCCTCTCTAGCAACTCTACCGCAGTCATGACTTCCACCTTTTCAGTCTGAGTAGACATCCCTGTCCGTGCTGTCGCAGGCTTGGCAATCCGACTCTCCCTCCATTCTAACACGTATTTCTTCAGCGCATCAAGGAATACGACCAGGCGTTTTAAATGAAGCAGATTGGCTGGGCCGAGTCGATTTCGAAACTTGGAGACATATGTGCAGACTTGCATGAAAGATGTCGCGAGAGTCGTAAAGGGAAGGTGCGTCGTGGAAAGAGAAAGGAGAGTGGATATAAGATCTGGAAGAGAAACGGTTAATGTGACCGCTCAAGATAAAATAGCCAAAAAAAAACGGACTATGTGCTTCGTCTATAATAACAATTTGGTCAGTCAGATCAATTCCAAGGGCCTCTCGGGCAGATCTCTGGAGCAGCAGATTATACGGCAGCGTTATGAGCTGGCAATAAAAAGGATTGTGAGCTAAGAATATCTAGACCAAGAAAGAAAATTACCTCTGCTTGAGGGATAGCGCGGCGTGCACCGAAATATGGGCATGTCTGCGCCGCCCTCCCGGCCGCAGCAAGATCTTCGATATCCTTCGGTGTCGCCTGAAATCAAGCGTGAATCAAAATTGATCACCTCCAAGACGAATGCTCACAAGAATCAGGTCCCGAAAATCGAGAATTGTCTCCTCGTCACCTATTGGTGGTAAGTGTGGACACCGCTTATCAGACTTTTCTGCAAGATAATAGATGAGTCCTCGCTAACAACATTCTGACCAACATACCGCCAAGGAGTTCACGACACCCTTCGTCGAGATCTCGAGATTTAGCTCGCAGCTCGTCATTGATACAAAGCTGCTTGCGCGATCCCAGCGCCACTGTGCGCGTACATGGTGAGGGCTCTGTCTCAGCGTCCAGGTCATCCACTGATCGTTTCTTTCCAGGAGCAGATGCATTTGCAGAAGTAGAAGAAGGATGATGCGAAGACACTCGAGGGTTGAGTTTGAGCCTTTGCATTTCAGGAAGGATTTGCGTGAGCTGCGAGTGTGTTCTTGAAGCATAGTAGATCTTCGTGCAGGTTATTTCGTTCTCCCCATCACTGCCGAAGCCTGATCTCGATCCTTTCTCGACCCTATGCCAGTGGGCAGTGTGTCAATCGCAAGACAAGGTTTGAGGGGAATATGCGAACAGACTTGGCCATGAGCGCACGCAACGCAGGTGAGATGTACATCTCTTCATCTTCCCGGGGCTCTTCACTCTCAGGAAGGAATTGGTCGTCGTCGTCTTCCTCTGGTGGTTTTTTCACCTGGACATCGATTCTCTGGCAAATGGCACATGTCAATCCAACATAATCAGAAGAGGACTTCGGGAAACACACGGCTTTCTTCGTCACCCTGGCTTTGGCCATCCTCCTCATCGATTCTTCCCGCTTTCTTGCCTCAGCCAACCGCGCCTCGTACTCCCTTTCATCAGCCTCCAGCTCTCTCCTCATGCGGTCTCGCGTCTGTTCTATGACCCAGTCCTTAGCTGTACAGCGCGACATGAGATCAAGCACAACATATCAAGCAATGCACAAACCATCTGCGCCGTCGCCTGCGACAGCCTGTAGTTTCCCTTTCTTCGCCCGATCCTTCTCATCCCTTAACCACGTCAGACTCGCGCACAGGAGACTTAATGTCTTTCCCTAGAATACCCATAAGTTCCCGTTAGCTGCAAATCATTGAAACGGGGCTCACTGTGCCTGTTGGACTCTCGACGATCGTGACCTTCTTCTGTTCAATGGATGTGTACAGGTGCCGCCTGGATATCATAGGGTGGGTTGAACGGGAACGCAGGGAAGTCTGCGGGTGTCGGGAGATCCAAGTTGAGGGACATATTAGGCCCATAAGAAGTGTTTGAGCAGACGTTGAGTTTAACCGGTAAGAGCAGACTCAGTAGAGTGTGACAGCTTTGACGCGCGTTATCATGCTCACATGATCGTGACACTCAACCACGTGGCGTCGTTCTGCGAAATCAGCCGTGGGCCATTATGCTTCGGTGCGAATACAATCTATGTATTCTTGGTGAAATCCGATGTAGTACATCATTACAAGGGTCCCCGTAGTTCCTCTGAAAGCTCAAACAATCGATCGCTCCTTCAACGAAGTGATGCTTTCTGGTGAATATCCCAGCTCCTCCAGAACCTATCAAACATCTCAATGTTATCGTACTGAATGTTTAGAAGCAAGCAGACCTCAGTGGTATGTTCTGACAACCAAGGGGGCGGCATGCGCACCGCCATCTTCTTCCCGTTATACGAAACCGCAGGAGCTGTCATCTTGATCTTCCCAGCCCGAGGATGCTGTTTTGCGTCAGTCAGTACTTGGCCGTACATACACCTTTCATGATGATACGGAACATACCTCTACCTCGACGATCACTCCCCGAGCCACGGCCTAATTAGATTTTGTTTGAATCCCTACGTCGAATTTGGCAACACACGATGAACGCCCGCTTACCTGAGGATGCTCGAATGTCTGCTTGATGTTGTTGATAGGGCCGAATGGCACACTAGAGAGATTGCCAGCTCAACAGCAAAATATTCTTTTCAATAATGAATTTTCATACCCAAGCCCCGTAAACTCCTTAAGCCAGTGGTCCCGATCCTGTTCAAGCAGCACGTCTGAAATAATGCGGACAAGCTCCTCCCTGTTCGCGACACGCGCGTCGTTCGTCGCAAATCTAAGATCCGTCGCGAGGTCAGGGTTCCCCAGAATCTTCTCTGCGAGGAGCTTGAACTGTTTGAGCAGGCGGGAAATCCTGGTAAGCATTGTTCCCTGAGAATCTACGAAAGTCCAAACACCTGCTTGTTGTTCCCAGCCCCAATCATCAAGTACCCATCCTTGCAGGGGAATACTTGATATGGCACAATTGATGGGTGCGCCGTCCCATGGCGTGAGGCTTCCTTGCCAGCAATCAGGTAGTTCGACGCAATGTTCGCGAGACCTGCAATCTGCATCCCGCGTTAGTGAGAAAGGGCGCAGTAAATGCGTTGCGGGAAGCGTACTTGTGTCTCGAAGAGGTTGCAGTCGATCCAGACGCCCTTTCCAGTTTGTTGGCGAGATAATAGGGCTGCCATGATAGCTCCGTGTGCGTAGAGTGAAATACGATTGTGCTGAGCCCTCCATGTCGATGTCATATGGGGCCATGGGCAAAAAAATTCTATCAATGCTTTGCTAGTACTATGTAGCTGTTCCATTACGATTAACTAGATGGAGGGTGGATCATTATGCAGGGGGGTGGCAAAGAAATTATAAGGGTGCGGTGAATGAAAGCAATGCGAGTATTGGATGTAGAAATACATATTAGAAGGATAGTGGGATTCCGGGTACGAACAGGTATGAACAAGAGGAAGAAACGTTTTGGCTGTCGGGCTCGTATGATTAAGGTACGTTGTAAAACGCGTCGTCGTTGGCTTCATGAGTCGTGAAGGCATTTGTGGGGCCGTGGCTGACCCCTTATTGTGTCGATCTGTGGGTAGATACGGAGTAGCCGCTAGTAGAAGATGTAGATGATGACCTGGAGTGTGTCGCGGACGTTGACGTGCGCCGGGAATCCGAGTCAAGTGAAGGGTATCCCTCTACTCTCTGTTGGTGAGCGCTGTTAGTGGTCGGTCAAATTACAATGCATGTACAACGTACAGGCTCGATGTACATCCTCTCACGGGAATACGAGCTCCTCGCTGGGAATGTTTGCAAGGGCACAGCAGGTGGCAGCAGTGCATCCTCAGACTGGACGAGTGGTGTGTTCAAGAGCAAGGTGAATGTTTTCATCGCCGAGGAGAGGTACGAGGAGGGCATTTTAGAGGCAGAAATAATGGATTGTAGTATTGCTGCCAAGGAGGGAATGTGGTGGTGGTGTGCTGAGGCTGACGACGGCTGTGTAATGTTCCACTGCTTGCACTCGGACAATGCCGATTTGTGTCGTCATTGTAGTCAGCGCGGTTTACGTAGACGATCGATCGCGTTTACGGACCAGGACCAGAGTCGGGCCACCTTCGGGCCGCGACCGTTTGAAGCTCTTTCCTTACCACCAGAATGTCAAGCACTCGGCGGACAGCCATCGTTACGGGAGCCTCCTCGGGTGCTTGATTCCATAACCATTATCTTCTTTAGCGCTGAAATTTACGCCGCTTGACCAGGTATTGGGCGACAAACTGCGATCGCGTTATCTGTCGCTGGGTGGAACGTCGTCTTGACTGGGAGACGTCTCGACGCTTTGAAGGAAACTGCAGAGCGGTGTCCTAGCCATGCTGATACCGCGATTCTTGCAGGAGATATATTAAACGAGCAGTTCGTGAAGGAGCTGTTCGCAAAAGCGGTGGAAGACTTTGGTGCGTGCGCAGCTTGGCTGCTTCTAGTGGTGGGGTTAATTAAGTGCGACCGTTCAACAGGACGACTTGACCTCCTCTTCAATGCGAGTATGATCCAACAGGTAGCTCCGGGATAACTGACGTGTTTGTCCTGTAGAATGCAGGGATCAGTTCTCCTCAAGTTCCCATTGAGGACTGTTCGCTCGAAGCCTTCCAACAAGTCCTCAACGTCAACGTTGTGGGTCCATTTCTCTGTACTCGCGAGGCAGTCAGACTTTTCAAATCCCAAAGTCCACAAGGAGGTATGTTCGATGCATTTCATGACTAGGAGCCCAGGCCTCATTCTTCCCCTATGAGGACGGATAATCAACAATGGCTCTCTGTCTGCTCACGTACCTCGCCCTCACTCTTCGCCTTACACATCCTCGAAGCACGCCATATCAGGCTTGACGAAATGCACGGCTCTGGACGGACGTGCCTTCAATATTACATGCACCCAAATTGACATTGGTGAGCCTCCTCAAGCCATCGGCGCTGGATTGAAATTCAACTCGAGTCCCACAGGAAATGCACATACTGAGCTAGCAGTAGGGCATACGAATGGCGCTCTCCAACCAGATGGGCGGATCGTTCCCGAGCCCACGTTCGATGTCAAGCACGTCGCTGATTCCATCGTCCATATTGCAAACTTGCCAAACGACGTGACGGTGCTGGATTATAAGATAATGTGCGCCTTTCCTTCCCCCATTTTCGCATTGCCTGGCTGAATTTTATGCTAGGGCCGGTGGAGTTCCATTCGTCGGAAGAGGATAGTTCCTCCTTGGAAAGATTCTCCACAACATCCGGGAGTGTACAACAAGTCAGACTGAGATTGAGAAAATAGTGCTTCCTTGGATAATGTAAGGATTACATCTGAGCAAGCGAAATACAGAAATCATACACGACGACAGTGCGTAACGCACAAACATCCACCCAAGTTAGTGGGGAGTGGAACTCGACGAAGCGCCGACTGCCTTGGCGTTCGGCATCTTTTTATCGCCCGTCGCCAGTTGTTCGAGATCAGCTGGTTTGAAGTAATGGGGCGCCACTGATAAAAATCGTCTATAAGCATCTGTAAAAGTCGCGTTGGAGTTCATATCGCATACCTTCCATGAGCCACGCGGGTTTGATCTCCATCACCTGCCTGAATACCAGTTCCGTATCAGCTTATGTTCCAAGGTTCTGATTAAAAGAACATACCTCATGTAAGATTTGGACGTCATGACGAGCTCATAATACAGCAGCGTCTTGACAGGTGGCTGGTGCTGGAATAAGCTTGAAGAGGGGTGGATATACACGGTGTGATTAGTTTTGAGCGTGCGGTACGAGTCTCCGCTCTTCTGAAGCTGCGCCTGAGCAAAACCCGGGTGTTGGCAAGGATTGCTAAATTTCAAGGCAAGGGAAATTACTGACCGTGTTGTAGAAATATCCCGCAGTCATAGCCTTCTGTACCGGCGTAATATCATTCGAGTTCGGGTTTGACTGGATGACGACCTCCACACGCTCGCACAGGCCCGCCAGTTGGTCGCGAATATCACGCGCGCGGCTCAAGCTCTTGAACTGCAAAAACTGTTCGTAGCAGAATTGCTGCGAATAGTTCGTCTCGGCCCATTGCTCCCATACATTGAGAAGCGTAAAGTGGTCTCCACCTGGCCGCACAAAGTTTTGCCGTGCTTGGTCGGCATGTAGCTTCTTGTCCTTCGGACGGTAGAAGAGCGAACCGGATTCGGAGAGCATCGAGATGATGGTCAAGATCTAGGAAAACCGTGAGTTGGAAGAGATAAGCGGATAGCATATTGAACAACGCACCTCATCAGTACATTCGTACTTCTCGCTCGAGATGATGGCCTTGGACAGCATGGGATCCACGGGAAACTCAGCCATCCTTCGTCCGAGCTTCGTCAATTCACCTCTATCATTCAGCGCCCCCAACGCGTAGAGCAGTTCAAGAGCTCTCATAAGCGTCTCTCCCGGTGGCGGTGAAATAAATTCGAAGCCGATCAGATCGTTGATACCAAGAGACTTGAGCAGCAAGACAACCATGCCCAAGTTCGTGCGCTGAATTTCGGGCACAGTGTTGGCTTCAAGTTCATTCGAGAACGCCCATTTGGTATATAACCGGAAGGCCTTGCCAGGCCCAACACGCCCGGCACGACCGGCACGTTGATTGGCTGAAGCTCGAGAGCACTAGTAGACATGCACGATCGGTCAGGACAAAAAAGATGTTGTTTGGAATAGAAAGTGGAACTCACGGGAACAACAACCAAAGATGACATCCCAGTCCTTGGATTATAGGAGTTCTGCTTGACGAAACCAGGGTCGATGACGAAGACAACGCCGTCAATTGTGATAGAGGTTTCAGCGATGTTAGTTGCCAACACCACTTTCCGTGCGCCGTCTGGAGTCGGTTCAAAGATCTTGGCTTGCATTTCGCTGGGAAGGTTGGCATAGATAGGACATATCACGAGCTCCGCGATCTTGTTCCCTAGCGCACGAGCCGTTTCTTGCAAGTTCTCGTGACATGCTTCGATTTCTTCTTGACCCTATGTATACCATGTTAGCAAGGGAGCGAAAAAGAATTGTTTTTACATACCGTGAGGAAGACAAGGATATCGCCCTTGGGCTGTGTCGTATGGATTTGGAAGACTGTGGTGATCGCCGCGTGGAGGTAATTTGCTTCCGGCTGCGGGGTGTAGTGAATATCCACAGGGAACATACGTCCAGGGACTGTATAAACCCTTCAGCCTGTAAGAAAAGAGATTGAGTGCACTGAAATACGCACTGTAAAAGGCAGGAGCTCCGTCAAAATATGTGCTAAACTCGTCAGCGTTCAGCGTGGCGCTGGAAATCAGAATCCTGAGCTCCGGTCGGAAACGAGCGATATCCTACAACAGCAATGTCGAATCAACACCTGGAGACAACATCAGAGCTATCATGACGAACCTTAATGAGAGCGAAAAGAATGTCCGTACTGAGCGTCCTCTCGTGCGCCTCGTCGATGATCAATGCCGAATAGCCAGCCAGATCGGGTTCTGTGAGGAACTCTCGGAGCAGCATACCATCCGTCATGTACTTCACGACCGTCTTGTCGCTCGTACAGTCCTCGAAACGGATCGAGTACCCGACCTCGTAGCCCACTTTTGTTCCCATCTCTTCTGCAACACGTGCTGCGACGGACATGGCCGCGACACGACGTGGCTGGGTGCAGCCGACTTTCTGGCCATTGGCAGTATATCCTGCTTCGTGGAGGTATTGTGGCAGTTGGGTGGTTTTGCCTGAACCGGTTTCGGCGACAACGATGAGGACCTGGTGCTCCTTGATAGCTTCAATGAGACCTTCCCTGAACGCATAGATAGGCAGGTTCTTGCGGGTTTCCTCTATTGATTGGGCTAGCAAATGCATGATGATTAGTTGCCGCCATTGATGAAAAAGTAAAGGACGTACCTCGCTTCTCGGCAGCCTCGATTTGAGATTGGAGGAGTTTCTCAGCGGCGCTCATAGGGTTGATGTCGGACGGACGAGCATCCATGACAAATTGAATAGTCTGACTCTCGTCGAAGACATATTCGTAGTCATCATGAATCTCCACCTTGTCCATCGCGCCCGTCTTAAAGGTACTGTGCTGCGTTTGACTGGCCTCCCATTGGTCGATGTCGGTCACGAATTGGTCGTCCTTGGGTTTGGCATCCTCGTAGCGCTGGTAGAGAGCATTCTCCTTCTTCTTCTTGTCGATCTTGCCCTGCTCCGTAATATAGTCTTCCGGCAGCATGTACCCCTCCCATTTCTCGTTGATCTTCAGTCGCTCCTCGACGAGCTTCAAGAGTTCCTTCTTGCGCTCCAAGTCCCGCTTCTCCCGTTTCGAAATCTTCATCCCACTGAACAACACCTCGTCATCCGCAATTTCCTTCCTCAACAGCTCTATCTGTTGCATTTCGCGCTTCGTCAAGTATTCCTGCCGCGAATGCTCTCGCAGCGATGGGAGAGCAACACCTCGCGCCGCCGCGTCGTCCGCCAGTTGTCGTCGCTGGGCCGCTTCTGCTGCGGCGCCCGATTTCTTGGACGAGCGATCCTCCACGACTTTTTTCGTCCTTTCCCGGTCTCGATCCTTCACGCGCTCCGCGAAAGCGTCTCGATCTTTGAGGTCCTCCAGTCTTTCGCGTTCGCGCCGTGCCTCCTCGCTTTCGAAGGGTTCCATGTCCAAGTCGTCCTGTTGCGGGTCCTCAACATGCGCATGCTCGTCATCAGCTCTCCTCCGTTTCCTCGCCTGCTCCTCTTCATCGCTCTCCCACTCCTTTCCATCATACTCTCGCTTACGTATGTGCCTGTCCTTCTCCTTCTCCTTTCCCTTTGCCTCCTTCCGCTTCTCCCTCTTCAGCGGAACAACGTCATTGACAGCATCGTCGTCAAGAAGGAAGCCAAACTTTTGAGAACGAAGGGCCTTTGCTTCCTTTTCAGCTTTTCGAGAGCTCCCAGATGACGAAGAATGTTTGTGTTTCCGAGGAACTTTATGGAAAAGCTCAGAGATAAATTGGTGCGCGGCTGGTGTATCCGGTAGGCCCGAGTTGTGCAGCGATGAGAATAAGGCGTCGGCGCTTTTGGATGTCGAGGCTAAACAAATGGGAGTCAAATATGGTCGAACTACAGTGAATATTACAACGCACCTGATGCTAGGACATAGTCCACCGTGCTCTGGTTTGAGCTCCCAAAGAACTAAACAAAACGGCATCAGCACTGGGCGTGGAGGTCGGAGGAATAGACGGACCCGAAGTGCATTATCGCTAATGTAGCGATTCAGATCTGAAGAGGACATCAAGCGCCAGAGGGCAGCGTAGGATAGACGGAGGACTGGAGCTAACTTGAGCGCTTGGGAGGCAAGTGAGCGAAGCCAGTGGCGCTGTTTGATTGTGTTATATCTCAAAGCCTCCACCGAAGTTCTGCTCACTGGAAGGGTCACTGCGTTGCACGCCATGTTTCGTCTAAATTCTTTTGTATCGAAACGATCTCCATGCCTTCGTTGCTCTCAGATTCACAGACATATGAGCACGAAACTAACGGCTCTTCGTCGGTCATATCTCTACGTCCCATCCTCGTCGGACCGAATGCTCCAGAAATCGCTCTCTTCTGCCTCCGACGTCATCATCTACGACCTGGAAGACAGTGTAGCACCCTTACCCTCGGACAAACGCGACGCGAGGGACAGACTAACACAATTTCTTAGCGTATGTCTATGATGTGCATTGGTCCACTCATTCGACCTCTGAAGCATGCACCCCCAGCAACCAGGCCTTCCGGATCCAGGACGCGTCGCGGTTCGTGTTAACGACATCACTACACCATTCTTTGAAGAAGATATTGCAGATATTGTACGTTCAAGAATCAAAGAGAGATTCCTTGATTTATTCGTTCGCAGGCCAGGTCCTCAGCAGTGCAAACCCTGGTTCTCCCTAAAATACACTCCGGAGATGATCTTAGCTATGTATCGCGAGAAATTCACAAAGCCACCAAGAGCGCGCCCCGTGATTCAGTTCTAAACATTGTTCCGAGCATTGAGAGTGCCAGAGCGTCGTGGAACCTAGACAACATCGCTGGGTGGAAGTCTGAACATGGCCCAGAATCTGGAGGGCGCGTGACGGCGCTTCTGGTCTGTCCTACGTGCTTATTACAGTGGCCTGTGTTGACAAAATCAGTTTGCTGCTGAAGATTGTACAGTCATTCTTTTTCTTCCTCCAGTTCTCGCGTGACGCATATTCTACAAGACTGCGCTGATACCTCAATAATACGAACCCCTTCTCGGCGAGAACTTCTCTTCACGCGTTCTCAGATTGTTATTGCGGCCAAGGCTTTTGGCTTGGAGGCGGTCGATATGGTATGTGGACAGTTCTGACTGCCGAATGTTTTACAAATACCCTTCTAGGTCTGTGTTCAATATAAAGACCTCGAATACTTGTCAGAAGAGTGTGTCGATGGGAGACACCTTGGGTTTACAGGAAAGGTCTGCACCGACAATCACGACTTTGTTCATTTGAACGGTACTTCACCTTTCATTTTACAGCAAGCAATTCATCCCTCCCAAGTTGATATAATACAATCTACTTTTGTACCTTCATCGCAAGGCAGGCATTCTGTATATTTCAGAAATAGGCGTGCTTAACTCTGTTGACGCTGTTCTGTTGTCAGAGATCCTCCGTGCTGCCAAGATACTTCATGGGATGAAAGTTGCGCATGCTGCGGCAAAGGGTGCTGTGGGACTAGAAGGGGAAATGATAGATGCCCCGATGCTCAAGCAGGTATGCAGCTTTGAAACTTTCCTAGCTGTATATGTGTCTTAAGCATCCCGTGCAAAAGGCAGAGAAGACGATTGCAGTCGCCGTGGCCGCTGGGTTAAAAATCCCTGTGATAACTTACTGACTTCATAGTACACGCCGCACTCAAGAATACAGCAAGTGGTGTTTATCGACCTCTTTTACTTTTAACTTGAAGTACGTAGAGAGGAAACCATGATTGGATATGATGAATACTATACCACTGGCGCAGGGCAAAGGTTTCGACGAGTTTTCAACTTCCAGAGACCTATTTCTATTGCTGGCGGCGCGATGAACTTTGAAAATTCGTACCTCTGAACCGGCCCAGTTGGTCGTCCAACGTGTATACAGAGTAGCTGTCATTGGCTGTAGGGTACTTCGTGTGAGGGATATGAATTGTTTCAATTCGGTCCTTGAGCGGAGAATCCTCGGGTGGGGTCCTCCGGTGAATTGGATATACACGCGTGTTCCGGAGATACCAGTAATCTCGGCGTAATTGTGCACCATGCCCTCCGATTCCTGACATGGTGTGCGCATCGCTGGTATATATAGGAGCAAGCGCGAAGGCGGGGTAGAGGTTTTCTCGTTACATCTCGCCCTGCCATGTCCACAGTTACGGCCGATACAAAGCGAAAACTTCCCGCTGACTTTCTGTGGGGGTTCGCGACAGGTGAGTTGTCGTCTTTGCACCGTGCAGTAGTAGTGACTGACCTCGGTCCTCCCCCAGCCGCCTTCCAAATTGAAGGTTCCACATCGACCGACGGACGTGGGCCCTCCATCTGGGATGGCTTCTCCCGCATCCCCGGCAAGACCCTCGACGGCCGCAACGGCGACGTCGCCACCGACTCTTACCGCCTTCTCCACTCCGACTTGGACCTCCTGGAACAGTACGGTATCAAGGCCTATCGCTTCTCCATCTCCTGGAGTCGAGTCATCCCGAACGGAGGAAGGGACGATCCGGTGAATGAGAAGGGCGTGCGGTGGTACAATGAGCTCATTGATGGTCTGCTGGCCAGGGGAATTACACCGTTTGTAGTGAGTGCGCGCAGCTGTATAGGTTGTTTTGCGATGGAGAATGAGCCTGACAGCAATTCGCGTTTTAGACCTTGTACCACTGGGACCTCCCACAAGCATTACACGACCGCTATGGAGGCTGGTTGAACAAGGAAGAAATCGTCAAAGATTATACAAATTATGCGAAGGTGTGTTCGTCATGATTCCAATTCCAAGTTCATCCAAAACCCCTAGCATTTCCTAATGCGAGACTGACATTTTCTCCTTCGTACCTTCGCCCAGGTTTGCTTCGAAGCTTTCGGCGATCGTGTTCAGCACTGGCTCACGATCAACGAACCTTGGTGCGTCGCCATCCTCGGGTACGGCCGCGGCGTCTTCGCGCCCGGTCGTTCGAGCGATCGGGAGAGGAGTGAGGGGGGCGATTCGGCTACGGAGCCGTGGGTGTAAGTGCCTACGCTTGTCTGCGCCTGCGCCTGTCTTTTCTTTTCTTTGTGGGCGCTCCTTTCAAGGGTCGCTCGTTGCCGTACGTACATCCGGCTGCCTTTCCACCCATTGTTCCTGCGCATCCATGTCTTTACCTCTCTACCCGGGAGCTTCAGCTCATTTCCATCGATCGGTTTGCAGCGTCGGACACTCCCTCATCCTCGCACACGCATACGCCGTCAAACTCTACCGCGAGCAGTTTAAGTCCGCCCAGGGAGGGCATATCGGGATTACCATCTTCGTTTCCGATGTCACTGACGAGTTGTCTTTGCCGCTGAATGTAGGCGCTGGTGGCGACGACGAGTTCCAAGGTAACGTCGACTACACGTTTACCAGGCCTGATGGGACGCAGCTGGGAACGCAGGGTACGTTGTTCTCATTCTCTCTGAGGTTTTAGTGTACTAACCTCCGTTTTCTCGGCGCTCTCCAGCCCACTGCGCATGGTTACAGGACTGTGAGTAGCCTTCCGTCATGTTAATCTGCTCTTTAACTCAAGGGCCTGACGAAAATGCGTAGATCCCGATGGTTTCCGTCAGGTACATCCTCGGCTTTTTTTCCCGTGTGCTTCTCTTGTGAGCTGACGCTGTCGTGGATGGTGGATGTAGCTCTTGAATTACCTGTGGAAAGTACGTCTTCCTTCCTGCTCGCATTGTACTCAAAATACTGACTTGATTTCCTCTTCAGAAATACAAGACACCCATTTTGTGCGTTTCTTCTCCCTCCTCCCTTCTCCGCCCTTCGCACATTAATTGTCCTACTCACAGCGTGACCGAGAATGGCTTCGCTGTCAAAGGCGAGAACGACTTGCCAATCGAGCAGGCACTCATCGACACCGATCGCGTCAGTTACTTCAGAGGAACTACCGCTGCGCTCCTCGCTGCCGTCAACGAGGACGGGGTTGATGTTCGCTCTTACTTCCCGTGGAGTGCGTCTCGCTTCTCTCCTGCTCTCCGTTATTCTTTCCATCCGAAATGCCGTGAAGCTAATAATTGTTGGTATTGCAGGTTTCCTGGATAATTTCGAATGGTACGTGTACCCCAGGCCCAGATGGGGTCGTGTCCTGAATCACGCTGGTACAACAGGGCCGACGGCTACTTGACACGGTTTGGTGTGACATACGTCGACTACGAGACGCAGAAGCGGTACCCAAAAGCCTCTGCCAAGTTCCTCATTGAGGTACGCATAGACGGTGTTCCAACTTCTTCCTTTTTTCTTTCCTCTTCCTTCCTTCGTTTCATGCACCCGTGTCCTCCTATCTTTGTCTCTGCGTTATCAGCATCGCATCAGCGATGTCCCTATGTTCTTCCGAGGTTCCCCCCTTCCCCTCCTGATCACTTGGATCGAATCTCGTGGATTCGAATCCTGACTGACGTCTCTCTGTAGTGGTTCAAAAACAACCACGAGCAGCCATTCGCTCAGAAGCCCGCAAAGGAGGCCGCCAATGCCAACGGACTCCCCAAAGCCTCCACCAGCTCCAGTGAGGTCTCCACTGCCAAGGCCAGCGCCAGTGACGACCTCGCGCCAGACTCTGTTGCCACCCTAAAGAAAGGCGCTGAACCTAAGAAGACGGGTTTCGTGGCTGTCATCGCAAGATTCTTCAGTGCCCTTTTTGCATTTTTCAAGTAAGCGCCTCAGTAAACATGGAAACTGTTCACGAACTATCAGGCTTGACCCTATATACCTCCACCTATCTTCACGATCCTCAATACGTCCCACACGAACAATATCTTTGACAACCTCCCTACCTGCATCTACGATTGTAAATTGTATCGAGTCTTTGACGATTCTCTGCTCGTCTGTATCCGTTCCAAGGAGTCTTAAGACTTTGTATCGACCCCAATTGTTCCATTCGTTTGTCGACTTATGAGCAGAGAAAGAACCTTTGCGAAACTAGGTCTCTCCGAGTAAATATCATTCGAGCTTTGTACAATACAAAGAAAGGAGGAGATTGATGACGATGACAAGGAGTACGTGGGCCAGCGCGACGCTGGGGAGAGCATAGAAATGAGGGGCCCTCTGCGCGCCGCAGAAACCGACCACTAATGCCGAGAGTTTGAGGAACTTCTGCAGCTTTTTCCTCGGGCCTGTGTTCGTGCATGTTTTCATTATCATGACGTTCTTGTGCGAGTGGGGGGGACCAATCGCAGATTGCTACATCCTACATATCACCCGCGGCGTCTGACACCGGAACAGAACATCAATCTCATGGCTCTTGGGACGATCATAGGATAAGAAATACACGTAGTCCGTGTATGATTAGTCGTCGATCTCTTCCGACAGGGATAGTCGTTCTAGACACAGCCGAGCCACAGCTGTGCCGTCTAGTGGAATAGAATTTCCCTGAAAGCCTTCCACATATTTGGGCTCCGGAAGAGCTGGGCTGGTGAATGACCTGACGGGATGATGAGCAAGGTTTGCGTAGAAGGTAATGAAAAAACATACTGGGAGCCCCAGAATCCGTAGTGCGTCATGCCCAAAGCACGCGTTGTATACTCGTAGTCGAAGGCAAATCCACCAGGATAGAAAAACTCCATGACCGTAGATCGAGGAGAGGGCTTCATCCATATCAGAGAGGTCAGGCCGTTACCGTGGACGCCCATCATGATCTGTAACAAAACGTTTAATAAGTAAGTATAAAGTCACGGAAAAGAAGAGCTAACAGTCGTTCTTGCAGCGAGCTCGATTTGCTCAAGCCGCGACATCTTCTCTGCAGCCACAACATTGACTTCGAACCCGTACGTATCCCTCAACTTGTAAAGCTCCTCGACGAGCTTTTCGTGGTGCTCCTTGATCAACATACGCCTCCCCCACTCCTGACGGGAGATATAGGTGATGACGGGAGTACTTGTAGTCCCACCGCCGGTGTTCACCTGGAGCCCCGTAAACTGGATAGCATTATTCCGCATGGTCATCCACCAGTTAACACTGCCAGGCAGACCAAATGGCGACGAAGCCGTCCTTTGGAACCGAGCAAAGTTGAATGTCATCATCGTGGCCGAGCGGTCTGCGAGAATAACGCGGTCGAAGACGAAAGGGCGTTCCATCTCTGCGCGGTCCCGCCAGTCGTCTTTGAATTCCATGATCGCGGAGGGAAACGCAGAGCGGATGACCCATTCGTTCATGGCGGCGTAATCACGCCAGTGGTAGGCATCAAGATGGTTGAACACAAGACGGCGGACGGGCGGCAGGGATGTCTTGCCGTCGTGCGTGATCACTGGGTCGAGGGAGGAATAGGTGCGCCAGAATCCGAACCATAGTTCTGCGGACCAATGATAGTAATGGGTGACGCTATGGTACAAGCAGGTCAGGAACGTAACAAGCACTGCATGAGGCTTGAACTCACAATTGATATGGGTCATTGATGAAGTACTTCAATAGCGTCAGACGGCGCCGTAGGTAAGAGAAAAATTGAAACGCACGTTCACGCCGTCAAGTACATGAGCGCCAGTCCCAAACAGTCTTTTTGCCTGCTTTGTGCTGATGACCCGAATATCCTCGTCCGTAGGAAGGCGCGAAGCCACCGCCTCTTCTCCGTTCTCGATGAAAAGTCCTTTCGAGATGATATGCGTAATATTGGGTACTTTTGATGGTTCGTCCGATACTATGTAGACGACGCCTTTGAGGATATACAGCTTGTCGAGGATGGTCCAGCCTGCCGGAACGAGACATGAGTGCGGGGTGCAAGGTGGTCACCACTGCGTCACGACGTACCAGGAACGTGGGCAAGCACTCTCGTTTCTGGGACTGGAGAAGAGCCCCATGAGAGATGCGCGTCTAGTATCTGGGTATTCTCCGAGCGTCGTCCACTGGAAAATGTCGTCGAATGGGTATCGTTCGTCAATAGGTTGGAAACATGTTCCGTGGCGGGCTTTCTGGAGACGAAAAGGAGGAAGAAGAAAAGCAGACCGACGAGAAGGACTTCTCGTCGGGTCGGTGTCGCTGAAGCCATCGCTGCCATCGACGGCACGAGTCGACGTCTAAGCACCGGGCTTCATTTGTCTACAAGGGGTATTGTCCCTCGGGCTCTCGGACATATACGTCAATTTCAGATCCTGCCTCCAATAACGAATTCCCCTTCACCAACCCCTTGAACGCATGCAAATTTCGAGACTTCTGAGCGTCAGCACCATGGGATATACCTACTGCCAGAAGAACTATAAATTTGTATCCACAACCACGAGCACTCCCTGTAGCTAACTTAGAGCCGAGAGCTGGCCCAAGTACACCACAGTACTTGCCGCTACTTACTCTTTCTCCGATTTCCTCCTATATGTTCTGGGGCTTCAAATGAACCGCTTTCATGGGCAAGAGAAGCTTCGAGCTGGCTTATATGTAGGGCTTTTTGGTTTTTCAAAGTAGCGGCCCGAGGATCTGGGCCCGATTCGCATATTTCCGAATTTCTGAGCTCAGATGATCCGTTATTACATAATTACGTGCATCGTGATTCGTTGGCGCAAGCGTCGACGTCAATGAGATGAGGGGCACGCAGAGCTTGCCTGCGCCGCTGAAGATAGCACCAGGAACTATGTTGTGGGATTAACGACCGATTAACATAAAATATATCACATTTGTGGTATTTCTGCTACATACATTTTTGCTTTCTGTCTGCAACTCTCTGATTGCTCTCTGCGCTTCAGAACAATACTTATGGGAAGTGGGGAGATAGAATATCATAAATCATGCTTTGACCTTGCACAATGAGTGCAGATGGCGCCACTAAGGTTGGATGAATCATGAGGACGTCTAGGGACGTCGACGAAAATGCCAGCGGAGGTTAAAATTAGTCCCTCTCTCAACGACCACGACAATGCCTAGGAAAGCCTCAGCGACCACCAGCACCGAGCCTCCAAGGCGTTCTTCACGGATTACCTCGCAACCCAAGGAGGTGTCCAAGGCCGCGCCCAAGGCGTCGAAGAAGAGACCCGCTGCGACTGCTTCTGAAGGCGCTGCTGCTTCAGACAGTGCTGCCAAGAAGGTGCGCTTTATTTTTCTTCTTGTCTATCAAATTGGAATAAGCTCATGGAGTTTTTTTTTTTTACAAGGCAAAAACGGGCGAGGCGAAGAGCGAGGAGCAGGAGCCTCCTGCTCCTCAGGAGGAGGAGGCTCAACCCGCTGCGATTGCTTCTGAAGACGCTGCTGCCTCAGACAGTGGTGCCAAAGAGGTGCTTTTTCTTTTTTTTTCTCGTCTATCAAATTGGAATAAGCTCATAGAGCTTCATTTTGTACAAGGCAGCAACAGGCGAGGCGAAGAGTGAGGAGGCGGCCCCTGCTCCTAAGGCTGAGGACTCCGCAAAGCTAGCCAAGATTGAGATCGGAGATATTTTGCCTAGTGGAGTGACTCTCAAGAACGAGAAGGGCGAGGACGTTGATGTCGCTGGATTAGCGGCGGAAAAGGGCGTTGTACTTTTCCTGGTTCCCAAAGCAGATACTCGTACGTGCTTATAAATGGTTCAAGACGTTTGATTTGGCGCGCAAGGCTGATAGGTTGCTCACTCTAGCTGGATGCACGACCCAAGCCTGCGGCTTCCGTGATATACACCCAGACTTCACATCTGTGAACTACGACGTGTACTGCTTGAGTGCTGACACTCCTGAAGCCCAGACCAAATGGCAGACGAAGGTAGGTTTCCGTTTTCGTTTTCGAGACTTATTTTTCAATTGCATTTCTCGTCACCAGAAAGAGCTGCCTTTCCCTTTGATTTCTGACCCGAAACGAATCCTGATCACCGCTCTCGGTGCTGGAGAGGGCGGAAAGACGAAGCGTAGCCATTTCATCTTCGAGAAGGGTGGCAAGTTACTGGATAAGAAGAACCCCGTCAAGCCTGCTGATAGGTCAGTATACTCTTCCTTTGAATAATCTTCAGATCGACACTTACCCTCGCTTGCCGTCAGCCCCAAGCTTGCACTTGAGTTTATCAAAAGCCTATGATTGCGTCCCTAAAGTCATTTTATTTAATTTGCTCGGTACTGTTGTTGTCCCCCTCCTTGCTTTCTGTTGTGCGCTCCGTTTTGTTTGTAGGTTGTATTTTGTGTACCGAGTCTTCTTACGCGGCGTGTGTCGCATTGAATCCACGTCAACGAACCTAAGCCGTCCTGTCGATTTGCCTGTCTTCTAGACCGGCCACCTCGTACCTGCTCCGCGGTGCCTATACCTTTGGGCGATGCATCGATGAATGGGTATGTAAGACCATACCTAGTTTGGTTCTCTGCGTTTGACGAATCGCCAATAGGGACTCCCCCTTTTTACCCCTTCCTCTTCCGCAGCCACACAGTTATTCAGACATGCACATTGGGTTTCTGCTGTTTGCGTTGTGCAGCCTGGGTATGCTCTCTTCGGCTGCAGCCATCACAGGGCACACCAGACGCTTCGTAACTCTCCCGTATAATTTCACGCTCGCTGCGTTGAATACAACACTCCACAACACGAATAGAACGGGTGTCTCGTTAGTATTGGGGGCAAACGGTAAGAGAAGAACCCGATTCGCCCGAGTACTTCATTTACTCAACATGGCCCGACGGAAAGGCGCAACCTCAGGTGCTACCACATACATTACCTCAGTCAGTCTCTACCATCCTGAGTGACCGATGCTCAATTCTCTTTCAGACTTTCGCATCATTCCCTTACAACGATTACCCCTCACTTGGGCTCACAAATTATTCCCTACGCGCCTTCACGCCATCCGGGGAGTGGTTTACCAATGCTACTATGCCCGTTGGCGGGCGACGCCTTACTTGGCTTGCCAGCAAATATTACAGGCCTCCAGCTGCACACGACTACAGCGCTCTGAGTATCACTGGACAACTATTCCCTTTACTGACAACGCAGGGAACGGCAGACCTGTGGTCTCTTTGCGCCGGTAATGGCCCGCGAGCTCAGGTGAATGTGGTATTCAACGCTGCCGCAGCAATGGGTCCTCCCTCTGAGCTCGGATTCGATCCAAAAACGTGCTATAGTGTCGTGTTGCATATTGTCAAGGTCAAGCGGCGAGCTTCCTGGGGCCTAAACTTCGCGATATGGTGTACTAACAGTCGTCGCAGATCCTGTCCGCCTCTTAAGTGGCCGAAAAAGAAGTGCCTGAGGAACAAGTTGCTCGACAATGATGGACGAAGGAGGGAGCAGCAGGCTTTATCAACTACCAAAAACTATTGCAATGCAGATAATACATATGAGGTACAACTTTGAGCCAGGACCAGCAAAGAAGCAAGTATGAACTTGGATACATAAATAAAGTGCACAAAACGTCAACCAGTGATATCGAGATTAGGATAGATAAGCTCATGCGAGAGCAGGTAATCCTCGTCATCTTCTGGCGGAGGCAAAACCGGAATGTCCAAGAAATTGAACTTGCTAGATACTTCGAGAGGGAGATCGTCATCATCATCAAGTGACAGCGAGGGAATGTATAAGTGGCTGTTATCGGGTGGGGCAGAGATGGGCGTGGTGGGAGGCGGAGAGTCGTCCATCGTCGCGATGCTTGACTCGGAGGATGACGCGGGTTGGAAAATCCCTGGCTGCGGCGGCGGAGTTTGAGGCTGCTGATGAGGAGCACCCGCAGAATCAAGAATCAATGTTGGCGCTGAGGAGAGGTATACCGAGGTCTCGAGGTCGATGTGTGCGTCGGAATGTAAAGGAACTTCGGTAGGTTCAAGAATGTCTGTGTCTGTTCGAATAAGTGCAGTTGCAGTTGAGGTCGCAGCCGGGGGCTCGGAGTCGGCGGGTGGCGTCTGAGGCTGCTGTGGATGGGTATCTCCCGCGGCATCAGTGTCGTAATCCCTTGATTCTTCGCTTTGGGCTAGGGGCGAAGCCGGCTGCAAGTCGTCAAGTTCGAGCGTTTGCGATTGAAGCTGCGAGGAATTTTCCGCGTCATCCGCATCAACAGCAGGGTCAGTCGCCTCTGGCATCATCTCGAGCAACTCCATGAGGCGTTTGGACTCATCCAGTGCTTCCGCTAGTCGGGGGTCCCTCTCGATCTCCTCCATTGTCACCTCTTTTGACATGACGTCATCCTGACTTGCACTCATCTGATTGGAAATATCAAATGAAACGCTCGCAGCCTCCTCTGCATCCTGCGCAGCGAGCTGTGGTGCAATGCTGATGTTTTCTAGCTCGGAGGGGGGATTGACTGCATCATCAGGCCGTTCTGGAGGAGGAACCACTGCGGCACTGGGTACCCGAGGTTTAGACGGAAGGAAACTTCGCGCAAAGAGACGCTGAGTCAGGCGACCAGGAACATAGACGTCGCTTGAGGTGACTGTGTTACTGGGCGAATCCTCGACAGCAAGGAATGATCCGCTTCTGGTTGACGCGGCGGGGTTGGTGGTGTCCTGCTCCTCGGATTCGTCCACAGCAGCTGCCTGCATGTCCTCGCCTGAACCCGTCGCCTTAGCGGTAGCTGGAGGCGTCATTTCCTTCTCTATCCTAACCCCCGATGACACATCGACTTCGGGTGGAGGCTGATCCGCTTCCGCGCCGGGAAGTTCGTCTGTGCGCGGCACCTCCAACAACGATTGAGCAATAGCAGCATCGATGTCACACTGCTCCTGCTCGTACGCCGCAACGAACGCGTCATACAAAGGCGTCGGAGTACTAGGTCTGATGTCGCTGCCCCCTGTCGCAGGCGATTCCTGAATGGGATTGGCGATGTCCTGTGGCTCCTGCTCTCCTTCCGCCGGCTGAGGCTCGCCGGGTGACGGGCTGAAGGGCACCACAGGCTCGGTCGGCGGGGAAAACGGCGGCACGTTATCCGTAGACGCATCTAGCTGAGAAAGCCGTATTGCTTCGTCGAGTTCCCTCTGCTCTTGATCGTACGCAGCGAAGGGATCATAAGGCGGGGTGGTTGCCGTGTCCAGTTCAAGCGGGGCGGGCGAGAGCAACATGGGATTCGCGGGAATAGAGTCGGTAGGAGGTGGGGAGTGGGAACGGGTTGGGGCGGCAAGGGTATTCTGGGGTGCTTTGTCAAGTTCTTCGTCGTTCTGGCTCTCGGGGCACTCTTCAGGGGCGGCCGGCGCTGGCGAAGGTGAAATATCGTTCATAGACGCGTCCAACACCGACTGTAAGATGGCCTCGTCAGAATTATGTTCCAACGGGGGATCCGGCTCGTAGACTAGAGCTCGCTCAGGAGGTGCCGACGCAGGTTCCACAGAAGAGCTTTCAGAAGGGGCTTCTGAACTGGACTGTACTACCAAATCAACCTGCCCCTCCTGGCTGTCTTCTTTCTGCTCCTTTTCCTGGACAAGGTCAGGCTGCGCGGGGAGCTCGGCAGACTCAACAGGCTCGGTAGGTGGGGAAGGCGGTGCATTATTATCCATCATAGACGCATGGAGCACAGACAGCAAAATCGCGTCCTCGACATCCTGCTCTTCCTGGTCGTACGCGGCGGATAAATTGTCTGGAGAATTGAAGGCGGGCGCCGGACTGGGCGGATGCAGAGCGTCGTGATTGGATGCATCTGAGGAAGATGATACAGCTCCGGAACGTGCAAGATCTGTAGTCGGGGGAAGAGGCCCCAAAGTGGAGATAAGATCCGCGTCCTGCAACTCGCTGCCCTCATCTTCGTCTGGCTCGGGAAGCAAAGGGTATACGTCGGTAACTGGCGAGCCATGCAAGCCGGGTTTCTGTGTATCAGTTGAAGCAGTTGAAGCGGGTGCTTGTGAATGGGAAAGCGGTGATGTGGGAGCCAGTGAAAGGTTCGACGGCTGAGCATGCGTAAGGTTGAGCATCTCGGTACGGCCTTCATCAGAACTTGAAGCTCCTGGACGTATGAAGTAGTCAGAGATGACCAGTGGTCAACTTGGCACAGGGACGTACCCGAAGTTTCCCTTTCATCTTCTTCTTGCCCAGTAGCCCCGTTCGCAGTTGTCATCTCGTGTGAAGTACATCCATTGCCACTTAGCGACGCGTAAAGCGCCTGCTGCAGTTCTTCACCGTCCTCGTGGGTCGTACCATCCTGGTTCAACTCAAAGGACTGCCGGATAGCGTCTTGAAGATCTGCATCCGGATGGGGTTCGATGTCGGGGGAGGTGACGGTAGGCGTTGCAGGTCCATTGGGGAGCTGGGGGGCATCTGCATCTTCGTCCTCCTCATCCTCCTGTTTCTCTGCAGCTGTTGGTACGATGGGAGCCTCAAGTTCATCGTGTTCAGCTGCGGGCTCCGTTTCTGTAGGGGGTACCAGTGTCGGCCGGGAGGACCTGCGCGCCCCACGGGGTTTCACTAATACTGCGGGCAGTTCATCACCGCTATTTGACGCAGATGGAGTGTCGTCTGCAAAAACAGCCTTCTGTTTCTGTTTCTGGCGAGAAGAAGACGCCGTTCCTGGGCCTGAACTGGAGCGAGATGTAGAAGGTGCCTGTATAGCTGATTTCGTTCTCGGTCTCGATCGTGCCCTTGGAGTGGACGCTGCAGGCTGCAATTTCGAATTTGCGGGAGTCGAGAAAGTGGGCGCCTCGTCTTCGTCCGAGCACAGGTTGATAACCTCCGCTGGTCCGGCCGGGGACTTCGTGGTAAGCTTCGCATTTTGACGTGGGGTCAGCTGGGTTGTATGCCGTCGTCGTCGTCGTTTCGTGCGTCGTCGCTGTCGTTCTTCTTCTTCTTCGGAGCTTGACGGGAGTTCAATTACTTCTTGTGCCTCTGTGAGGCAAGCAATGAGTAGCTGTCCTAGGTGCAAAAATGTGGCGATGATAGAACGGAAGGATTGACGTACCTAACGCCCTTTTAGTGGGAGACCGCTTCCGCTTCTGAGAATGAGTAGAGGATATAGAGTTTCCTGTATATCATCTCGAATGAGTTGCAGAAACAGAAGGGAATTGAAACTGAAGTGACCGTTCTGGAGTGCAGATACATCATCGCTTTCGTTCCGAGTCTGACGAGCCAACCATGTCGATACACTTTGTACTGGGGGCGGCGTTGCGTCGTTCTCAGCTGGGGCCCTCGTGCGTTTCTTGCTGCCGATTGTGCTAGTATGAGACCTCGTCCGGCAAATCCCCTCGTTTGGTTGGCTTGATGGTCCCGCGCCCGGGGTCTCATTTTGCTGTGTGGGCCGGCGTGTGTTCTGTCGTTGGGAAGCTACGGGCGTTGGTTTTGGCCTTGTAGGTTCTCTAACAGGCGTCGGAGGTGTAGTATTTGCAGAATTTGTCGGCGCTGCGAAGAGTTATGATTCAGCCCGCTTCGGGCACTTTCTGAGCAAGTGGAACGCACGCACCATTGGACCTTTTCTTCTTTTTGTGCGATCGTTTGGCTGGGAGACCATCCGCAGGCGCCTTGCGTTTTCTCGAGCTTGGATCGTCCGACACCTGCATGTCTGGCGAGAGCGAACTTCGCACTCCCAGGCCAGGCTATGTTTTACACTGGTCAGAGTCTTAACCGAGCCAAACTTTGCGCCCGCAAACAGGAAAATTCGCCTTGTGATGTCAGATGGACGAGAACCCGTGATGACGTGCAGAAGCCATGCCAGGGCTGCATTGGCCACACAAATTTCCCCATTTGCACAAACCCCGAGAATTAAGACGCGCATTGATTACCTCAGCAGCTAATTGCACAATCCATGGAACCAATTCCAGCATTCTTACTTAGCCACGTCGACTGGACGGTGTTTCCTGTCATCTGCTAGGTTTCCCATACATTCCGCCAAAGGAAGCGATTACCTGCACCGAAATCCCAGTCGTCGGCCGTCAACTGTGATAGGCACACGACGACGAACCTGTGACATCTCCGTGTATATTAAACCATGGAATCTGATAGTCCTTTGTCCCCCATACCCCAGCGTATGCCTCGTGGCAGCTTCTAGTCTTTGGACACCCTCTAATGACTCCATCTGGTCCAGATTCACTCAGTCGAGACCTCCAATCGGAGGCTTCAGTTCCAGCTCTGCTACACTCGCTCCATGAACTGAAGAGTTCGGTGCTCAGTCTCGCCGCGAACAAAGACCACATATTCTCGGGCAGTCAGAACCAGGACATATCTGTATGTGCCATGTTTTGTATTGCCGATCGTCGTTCGTTATGGTATGCTAGGTATGGGACAAGAAGACGTTCACGCTTAAGCGCACGCTACAAGGTCATACGGGAAGCGTGCTGGCGTTGGAGATAGCAAAGGAGAAGGAATGGCTCATCAGTTCCTCTGGTATGTTCCATGAGATATTACATTCCTCAACTGACGCGTTCCAGGGGACAGCACGATACGGGTGCGTTCGAAGCCTTGTCTATATCCCTGCGTCACGTCTGACACCACCACATAGATCTGGTCCACAGTCGAGCTCACACCCCTCTATGTCCTCGACCCGTACCTCGAAACCGGCGCAGGCGACCTCTTCTCTCTCGCCTGGTCCTCCACTCTTCAAACTCTCTACATCGGCTGCCAAAACACATCCCTGCAGTGGTATGATTTCCACGATCCCATCCTCCCAACCACATCTTCCGCACCTGCCTCCGCCGCTTCCTCCCCAGCCCAGCCGCCCTCCTTCCCCGCTGAGTTTGCAGTCGGCTCCGGCACGTCGCCGCCAAATACCAGCGGAACAGTACCACGCAAAGTGCACAAGTTCTTCGACAGCTACCCACAGTATGAGCGCAAGCCGGCGGATTTGTTAGCGCGGAACCCGGGCACAGGTGCCAGCAGCCCTGACTCGGGAGATCACCTTGGTGGAGTGCCTCCGCTCTTGGGGTGCCTGAACATCCCCGCTGAGAATGTCATCGACTCCGCTCACTATGGATATGTTTATTGCATGGCGATACTTGATGGTGGTGAGGTAGAGAATGTGCAGCTTGCAACTGGAAGTGGAGACGAAACTGTCAAGGTACGTATCAATAATAAGTCCTTTGATAATGAGATGATTTGCTCACCATCGCCTAATATTCAGCTATGGAATTGCACAGAGGTGGGCCCGGTACTCGTACACGAGTTCGAGTGTTCGCACGGGGCGGTGCTGGCCATCGTCGCGCAGGGTGACACCATATACGCCGGATGTCAAGACGGGTATGTGAAGGTGCTCGATTTAGAGACGAAGACGCTTGTGCGGACCATCATCGTCCAAGAGGTCAGTATCATGTCAGTGTCATCTTTCGGTTCGCCCACCTGATGCATAATCTATCTGCCTTCTTTCAGTGCGTCGACATCCTGTCTATAGTCATGATTGATTCGGATTTGTACACCTGCTCTGCAGATGGATGGGTAAAGGTCAATAACTTGACCCATTGGCAATGTACATGCTACAGTATCTGACATATACACTTCCAGCGTTGGTCCTCGTCTTTTGATTGCACAGCGTCCTGGAAGGGGCACGACGGAATTGTTCTTTCCTCCACCATCACCCATCGAAACGGGAAATACGGGGGTGGCCTCAGCCTCGTCACAGGCGGGAACGACGACTACATTAAAGTCTGGGAGATCACATCCCCAGCACCGCGAAAAGATGGGTCGCAGTACGAGGAGCACGCCATAGACGGTGTCCTACCCTCTTGCGGCAACCTCTCTGCCCTCGGTATGTTCCCCGTCTCCCATCCCTTTCATGTCCATGGCTAACTTCGTTCAGACACCATGACGTACGCCCTCTCAAAATTCGTCTCAATCCCAAGCGTCTCTTCTAGCCCCACACACACCGAAGACTGCCGCCAGGCCGCCATTTGGCTCAAAAAATGCCTCGGTCAGCTCGGCGCACGCGCGTCCCTTCTCCCAACTGGCGAGGGCAAGAACCCGCTTGTCCTCGGCACGTTTGAGGGGAAGAAAGGGAACCGCCCGAAACCGAGGGTCCTATTTTACGGCCACTATGACGTGATACCTGCACCTGCAGAAGGCTGGGACTCAGATCCATTCACGCTGACGGGGCGCAACGGGTTCCTCTACGGCCGTGGCGTGACAGACGACAAGGGCCCCATCATCGCGATCGCGTGCGCCGCGGCGGAATTGCTGTCGCGTCGTGCCCTCGGACTCGACCTTGTGTTCCTTATTGAGGGCGAGGAGGAGACTGGTGGTTCTGGGTTTGGAGAGGCGGTGAGTAAATATAAGAACGAGATTGGTCAGATCGATGCGATACTCGTGAGCAATTCGACGTGGATTGGGGAGGACATGCCATGTATCACGTATGGTCTACGAGGGGTGGTACATTGTGCTCTAGAGGCAAGTTTTAGTTGCACTTCGTTCCTCTTTCCATGTTGACCAGTCCAGTAGATATATAGCGATCTCCCCGATCTCCACTCCGGTATTGAAGGCGGCGGCGTTATTGAGCCCATGTCTGACATGTCGGTTCTCTTCACAGCTTTGTTCTAGTATGTTGCTCACTCACATATAGGGTCCGGCTGCTTGCGGACCTGACGGACTCCCAGCGCAGAGTGAAGGTTTCTGGCTTCTGTAGGTTGCACCGATATCAAAAGGATCTTCAGCTCACTGGAGTAACTTCGAACTTAGATGACCACGTCCGACCAGAAACGGAAGACGAAACGGAACTGTACAAGCTCTTGGCTGATGTAACCAAGCGGCCCGCTGCGTCGCTCTCCTCTCGATGGCGCGAACCCTCGTTGACCCTCCACACAATCGAAATATCTGGACCCAAGAGTACGCTCCGTATCCTCGCTCTGGTGTCGTCGTGGCTTATTTGACCTCTCATTCTACAGATGCAACCGTCATCCCGGGCTTGGTCAAGTCGCAGCTATCCATACGTATTGTTCCGGATCAAGACCTGGACACCATCGTCGAGTCATTGTGTGCCTACCTCAAAAACTCCTTCCAAACCTTCAAATCCCCAAATAAGCTGAATGTGAATCTTCATGATTGCGCCGTTTAAATGTCTCCTTGCTCAACTTTTCCGTTGTTTGCATGACTTTCTAGATTAAAGTGGAACATACAGCTGATTGGTGGCTCGGGAACCTCGACGATCATTGGTTCAAGGCGCTCGAGAGCGCTGTCCAGGACGTGTGGGGAGTGGCGCCGCTCCGAATTAGAGAAGGCGGTGTATGTTATTCATTCGTGGGTACTTGCTCATCATTTGACGTCCTTCGCAGTCCATCCCGTCTGTGCCATACTTGGAAAAGGAGTTTGGGTGCCACGCACTGCACCTTCCCATGGGACAAAGCTCGGTAAGTCATAGTAAGAGTGAGAGTGGACGACAACCGTATTGAACCATTCTTTCAGGATCAAGCCCATCTTCCCAATGAGCGGATATCATTGGAGAACCTCCACAAAGGGAAGGTGGTTGTTGAGCGGTTCTTGCTCAATATCGCGGAGAAATGGGTCCCCAACGCGCGCCAGTGAGATGTTCGTTTCATTTCTTTCGCTCTCTATGTTTTGCTTGCTCTCCCTGACCTGCTGTGATCGCCCCACAATCTATATAATATCCTCTTTTAATTAATTCATCAACATCAGCATTTTCATATCGTGTGTCCCCGCATACGCCGTGGTGCCTTCAAAACTGGAGGAATCAAGTAATGCTTCTCCACCTCCATGATAAATTGGTAGCAATGTCGTGCATATTTGATAGAAAATACAGTGATGGGCATGTGTGACGTGTAAATCGAACAAGATACATAGGATCATGATAACCCTCATAAAAAACCCAGATAAAATTTCATAAAACAAACCTGTGAGATCCCCAGCTCAATCCCAAAGTTGACCCAGAATTTCGCTTGTACATAAATCACTTCCGCAGCCACCCTCCTGCTTCCCAGCTGCCCTCTGGACTGTAAAGATCTTGGCACCTTTGACTATAATCTGTCACCCCCTTCAAGATGTCGCTGAGTCGATGAAAGTCGATGGGCTTCAATATCCAACCATCCATCCCATGCCCCAGGAGCTCGTCATGTTGATTCTCAAGAAGAGACGCAGACACGGCGAAGATAGGTATCCGGCCATTCAATTGCTGCGAAAGCCGCGTCGGCGTTGGTTTCTCAGATGATTCTTCGAATTCCCGGATTTTCCGTGTCGCGTCGAACCCGTTGAGAATGGGCATTCTGTGAAAATCTCAGCAAAATCAGATACTTGATATCGTAGGGAGACTGACTGTATATCCATCAAGATAGCATCGAACGCTCGATCTGATCGCACCTTGTCGAGACCCTCCTGGCCGTTGGTCGTATTTACGACAGTGTGTCCGTCGAGAACCAATCGCTTTGCGAGAATCTTGCGATTAATATCGTTGTCCTGATTGGCAATGTGAATCGGTTGGATTGAGAAGTAACAACAAAAAACCGCACCTCTACGATTAAGATTCTCAGTTGGCGATGCTGGACGGGGGGCAAGGCCGTTGACACGGTGAGCTTGGGCTTGGAATGAGCCTGCCGAGCCATTGTATTGACCTCCGAAGTGAATGTGTCGACTTCGACGGGCTTCACTCGCCGAAGTGCCTCTCCTACATTATCGATGCTTGCACGAGAGCGGGAGGTGTACCCTGGCGGCGCCTCATCGAGCGAGAGCCTACCACCGTTCTCGGAGGTACTGGCTGCAGGTGTGTTGTAGCTGTTCACCATACCTTCCAGGAGGCTGCCAAACTTTTCTGAGTTGCCAGAGCCTCTCCGACGAGGATGAACGAATGGAGAGGTGGACCCAGCGGATTCCGAAGAGAACGATGGCGGTGTGGCAGAGAGTGTAAGAGGGATAAGAAACGAGAACCGGCTACCTTCGCCGACTTTCGATTCCACGCGAAGTTGACCGCCTAGTTGTTCCACAATTCGAGCAACGACGGCAAGCCCAAGTCCTGAAAAAAGTATCAGCTCTTCGGACCATAGCAAATGTAGACCTCGATTGCGTACCGACTCCAGATTCCCCGGCAGCTTTAGGCTCGCAGGATTCAACTTGCTCAAACTCCCGGAAGATGTATTCAAGCTTTCCGGAAGGTATTCCTGGACCAGTATCCGCGACCACAACTTCGACCACCGTCTGTTGGGGACTGCGTAGCCCTTCCGGCTCGCAGAAGGGCGTGCAGCTGACTGTTATGGAACCCTTCGTCGTATATTTTACTAAGACAGTTGGGTTAACACAATTCCTTCCTGTATGAAGGAGGAACATACAGGAATTCGCAGTCAAATTCTGAACAACAGTTCGAATCTTCGTGGCATCACCGACGACCATTCTGGGACTTCCGTCGAGATCTAATTGAAATTCAACATGTCGGCGTTCTGCCTCTTTGCGGTAGAGGTGCGTGGCCTTTTTGATAGTTTCGGGGAGGTCAAAAGGTTCGTTGAACGATGTCTCCTTCCCGCTTTCGAGACGAGTCAGGTCCTGGAGTATTGTGTATTAAAGAAAGCTTCAAAACTGATGGTATCAACACCCTTACGAGTAGATCATTGATAGTGAACAGTAGACTCTGAATACCGAAGAGTGTTAGACGGAACCCTGACGAGTTAAAGGTTATTCTCACCTTTGAAGCTGTATGAGACCGGCTGAGGTTCTCTCGAGCGTCGTTTTCCAGAGGACCATCCAGCGCCATCTCCAAATAGCTGCACAAAATTAGCATCACCGTCAAAAGGTCGCTGTACGGAGAAACCTACTTGATAATGTGGTTGAGTGGAGTTCGAACTAAAAGTCAAGGATGAGACGGGTGCCTCTGTGAGAGCGGGGAAAGCCCACCTTCATGGCTGGCATTTGACAACAGTATTTCTGTTAGTTTTGTCGTCTGTAAAGCACTCTCCTTCTGCCTCCAGACCTCGATGAACTATTGGAAGCGTCGTTAAGAACGCAGTTAAACATCATGGCGACAAAGGGCCTGCCTTTCCGTAGACTAGAGCCAGCACTCCGGCCGTCTCCAGCTGCTCATCAGTCCATGCTCGGCTTCGACCAGCAACGATCTCGGTCCACATCTTGAAGGATTTACGAGGCTCCAGCGAAGAGCCTGCTTCACGCCCCTCCTTATATGGCTTCCCGGCCCACCTGACCTCCCGCGGTTGTCCTTTGCGCAAAAATGCGATGAAGTCCGTGCCCTTGCTAGAGAGTGGGACAAGGAGGAGACCTGCGATATTTTGAAAGCCTTGTCGCGAGGTTTACATAGATATAAAATTGAACATCAAGCAGAAACAACAAACCTGCTGAAGCCTGAAGATCCGGGAAGTCTTGCGTGACAGCCTGCGATGCTCGAATCGCGCTATGTTTTGATATGGTCAAAAGTGAGTGGAATTAGGCATTCGAATGTGTACATACCCAAACTTTTTCAGCCTGAGATACTCCGACATGATGAGGATCTCCTGGCAGTGCTGATTAGGACCTAGAATCTTGGCACCTTCCCCAATGACGAGGATACCGAAATCTGCATCGAACAAACCCAAGAGATCATCGGTGTTACTGACAATGTACCCGGTCTAAAATCAACATATTTGTCAGATTGGTACTGAGAAGCATGCGGTGCAAAAATGCTTACCGGGCGATCGGATACCATAGTGTTGACCTAAATGATAGCAATTAGATAGAGTGCAGATCAAAAGCATTTCGACACACCAGTTTCCGAGTATGCAAGCGCTTCGCATAACTCAGTCGCTCAATGTTCCTTGATATTGTCTGGCTCAACAGTCGAAGCATCTGCCTTACAGCAAACGAGACACGCATGCCCCCAGGGCCGTAAGAGTGACATGTTATAAGGCCCCATAATTTGCCGAATGCCATGATCGACTTGGTTGTATATTAAGCCCACATTCACGCGCAGAAATCATGCGACGAGACTCACGATCGACATCGAAGCCCGCACGCCCATATTGGCAAGATCTAGGAGGAGGAGGCATGTTAGACGAGGAAGCAGCCAGGCAGGATGGTGAAGTACACTTGATATGAATAGGGCTCATTGCTCGAAGATAACAATGGATCATGTTCTGCAAGCATCCAAAGGTTGTCAGGCTTGTTCAGGACGCTGTGCATTCGGAACTCACGAGTGGCACCTCGAGATCCTCCTTGCTTCTAACCACAATGCGAGCGGTGGGCTGCAAGCGATCATAGAGTATTCGCACTTTGTCTAACACATAGGTGCAACAAATGAGTGAAAATGATCAAGCTACAGGGATGGAACTCACTAATAGCGTATAGAGCTCTGGCCTAATAACTACAGTGAACCACAGCGGCTGAAAGGCTTGAAGAATACTCATACCTGCGCAGGAATATCCGATGCCGGAAAGTGCAGTCCCCTATATAAATCCTTCGTCTGGCTCCAATCAACCAGCTCAGCCACAACCTGTCCATTCCACGCCTCATCAAACTGATACACCATCACGCGATGAAACTGCGTCAGCTCCTTGAGCACGCCCACCACAACCTTCAAGTAAGTCTCCAACGAATCCACCGCCCCGAGTTGCTCATTTATCTGGCTCATGACCGCAAACACGTCCATCATCCCAACGCCAATGTTCTCGCTTACAGACGTCGGCCGTGCGCGGCGCGTTGACCTCCTGCGTAGCAGAGGAGATGTAGACTCTGTAGGCGATACGTCGCCATTTCTCAGCCTGCGCAGGCGCTCCAGAGCTGGGAGGGGCTTGGAGTAACTGGTCGTACTCTCCATGATATCCTCAGCAGACGGGATCCATCCGGTCTCTCCTTCCAAGCCTGCATCACTTGAACTCAGATGTGGCGCACTGGACGGATCGTCACTCTTGAGGCCCATACCAGCAGCCACTTCCATCGAGGCAGCACCGGACGGAGATGACGACAACGCTCCTTGCCGTGCCACCGGAACATCAGGATAAAGGGGGTTGAGTCTGTCCCGCTCCCATTCAAATTCCATGATGATGAGGTCGGAGGTCGACGACGAAGGATCAGCGGAAATGGTTGGACGGTGGATAGCACACCAGCATGTCCATGAGGAGCGATTGTCCAAGGAATCGGTTTCAGTACCAGGTGCTCCCCAGCCTGAGAGCAAGAAGACCTGAGGGCCGCCGTCATCTTCGTTGTCGCTCAGATATTCGATCTTGTCCCAGAGAAGATCTGCCTGCGATTCCGGGAGTGTGTCTGTGAGGCATTCAAGGGTAAATAGATAGCGGGGGGAAAGGCCGAGAAGTTCCGTTGAGTTCTAGAGCAGAAATTTATAGCTTTCGTCAACGGTCAGGGACGGATACTTACCTCTGACACTTGTCGAACGACGAGTGCATCATACGTTTCCTGGACAGCAATCAACACGCCAAAGGCTTGGACAGAACCAGGAGTGCAAATAGGCTTTATTCAAAGGCATGTCAAATGACAATTCAATCCTGGACAATACGACCGTACCTCATCTTCACACTTTTGCAGAATGCCTTCGCGGCCAACTATTACATGATTACCGTTCTCGTCCTGCGCGTGTTCAAACCTGACGTTGACGTGGGCCGCTGAGCTTGCACTGCTCGGGGTGAAATACTCGGTGCTTGAGTCATTGGCAGATTGAGACGAAGACGGATATGACCCCGGTAGGTCGAGTGATGAGGGAACGGACGACTCTGGCTCTGGGTTGATGGGCAAGGGAGAGGCGACGGTAGGGATGGCAATCGACATCGACGTATTATCGTGCAATTCTTCCAAAGAAGGGGGCGCGACTAGAGGAGGTAGGTGGACCAGTCCGTACTCAGATGGATTGAACGGAAGTTCTGAAGTCGGGGAGGCCATCGGCGCGACTGGTAAGCTGCCATGAGGGGAATCCGGGGAAACCTCTCCTCCTATATCGACATCGTACAGTTCAGCTTTGCCAGGATAACCTTTGAGAGGATAGTGTGGCTGAGCTAACAGTTGACTCGAGAAAGAGCGAGGTAGAGCAGGCGAGTCCTCTGCAGGGAAGTGTCGGAAATTTGGCGAGCCGCTGCGACTAAAAAGCAAATGACGATCGGGGAGGTGGTGTTGGCATAGATGATGTCGTGTAGAAAAGTTCTCTGCAGTTGCAGTACTTCGTTCATTCTCTGCGCTCGACAGTGAAGTCGAGGCAGCCCTATTGCCGTCCTCAACCTTTAAACTCCCATAAGCAGCGGCATCTATTGACTCGTTCGACCGAGACGAGGACGCCAGAGATGTCGAGGCCAGCAGCGAGTTCGCCGGATGCAAATTGTCGGCGTTGTCGAGGCTTTTGGTTGGCGGCTCGGAGATTGGCCCCTGATCTGCGGCAGGCTGGATTCGGCCGCTCAGGAGGGACTTGACAGGGTAGACATAAGATGCAGAAGTAATCCTCGAAAGAGAGTCTCGAGGACCACCTGAGGAGTCGTCGGCGGTAGAACCTTCAGTCATGGTGGCAAACCCCACAGAGAGAGCAGCACACGATAGCAGCACACGACATGCTCACAGTCATCCTGCTCTGTCGCCGACAGGTCTCAGAAACCGCGTCACGTGAGCCATATTCCTGATGCCTCGAAGCGCGAGGAGGCGCGTCAAGGCGCGTCATTAATTGAGATCATACAAAAAAAACGCGGTTTTACTCGGGGACAGGTACCTTTGTTACATACAATTACTGGGGACTGGCAACGCCCGCCAAACTCGTGTGTATTTGCATTTGTTTACTGTCCCACCAAAAGTGCGACAACTCGTGATCATTCAATGACTTTGCTCCATCGTCGCTCTTTCTGAATTTCTACCTGCTCAGAAGTGGAGCCAAGTAGAAATGGTAAACCCATGTAAGATATATATAAGAGATTAAGCTAAATTATGGAAGTGTTCTCGTGTAATGAATCAATCTTTATCCATCTCCCAATCCTCATCAAGATTATCCTCCATCGCAGCCTCATCCTTGCTCTCATCCTTGTTATCAAGATTCTGCTGAAGTGTCTGGACCTGTTCAGCTAGAACATCATGGCTCTGAGGAGTCTGAGTACCACATTTTCCTTGGAATTCGAGACCCTAGATTCTGCTTTTATGGCATTGAGCGCAGCTATCTGAGCCTTCCGTGATGCCGATCGCTTTTTACACGGGTCCCAGCGGTCGAGGAGGCCCATGAGCAGCGAGGGCGCGCGCGACGGCGCCGACGCGTAGTTCGCGCATCCTGATGCTTATGTAAACACTTAGATCTGGCCACCGTGCAGCGTCGACGTAGGCTGACACCCATCCCCGATAACAGGTCTGAATGCATAGATAACCCTTGGCTAGCAAGTTGTAGGTAATGGCCGTGAAACATTTTTAGAGTTCAGTCTGGAATCATAATGCCGTTCATGTAGCTTGTACAAAAGATTGATTAATGCATATTTTTCACGGCCATTACATCAATACATACTGTCCAACTAAAATGTCTCTGCTAAATGAGTTCTCAAATATCGTGGATAGAACCCCACCGAAGCTGCACTCTGTGCCCACAACTTCAGCCATAATGGGATTATATAAGTTGGCGCGGCATTGCCAGTCCCCACGGATATGATCGAGATTTCGGAGTCAATCCGATCGCTTCAGCAGCTTCAAGCTCTTCCCCGGCTGTTCAAGGCAGACTGTTCAAGGTCCTATGCACGTCTTACGCATGCCTCAAGGGACCGAAATCGAAGAGAGTCCTCATGAAATCCTGCACGCCCTCCTGCAAACCCAGATAGTCATGTCCACCGGCCAATGTCTTCACGAATACAACCTTCTTGCCGTCGCGCTCGATTTTCTCAACTGACCCGAAGTGTGGTATCTCCCTCCTGGTAAGGATCTCGTCCCTCTTCGCCGTCCACGCGTCCCGTTGTTCCCAGAACGTGGCCCACTTGTCTTCGGGGATTTGTAAACCAGCAGGAAGAACGAGGGGAGGCAGGTAGGGCGCGAGGAACGCATCGAAGAGAATGCGCGAATGGGTGTGGGGGATATCCCAGTCGTCTTCGGCGTGTGAGATCAGGACGGAGCCTTTGATTCTCTGTATTTGACGTCAGCCAGTGGACGAAACATGACAAGGTCACGAACCGGTACAGCGCCGAGACTGTCAAACTTGTGCGTCAAAGCCCAAGTCACCAAGTCTGTGAAAATCTGAGTCGAAAGGAGAGTGATAGTCAGATGATCGACTCACCGGGAATGTGGGGGATCATGGCGAGAGGTTTCATGAGGGGTACAGCGCCAAGGATATGATAGGTGTTCAACACCTCTCTAATACTTGAGAATGGCTGTATCTCGACGTGTTAGACGAAAGTACTCAACGGGAATATGACACCAACTCACTGACAGCAGGACAGTACCGCGGGACCTGTGTCCTTCGTCAGACAGTTGTGCAGCAAGCTGCGCCGCCACTCCCGATCCAAGGCTATGTCCAGCAATGAGGATATCCTCCTCCTTAGTCCCCTGAGCAACTAGCCAGTCCCAAGCAGCGCGCGCATCCGTAACCAAGCCAGGCTCGCTAGGTTTACCTGTGCTATCCCCAAAGCCTCGGTAGTCGATAGCGAGGACATTGGCACCGAGGCGGGATGAATAAGCCTCGTAATGCAGAATACGGGCTTTGAAAGCCCTCGTTGCGGCATTTCCGTGGAAGAAGAGAACGGTGGGGTGGCGCTTGAGCGTCTCGGGGACATGGGTATCGAGTTCCGAGGGTATCTCTGGGAGAGATTGGTAGTATGGATCCGCAAGGACGAACCACGCTCCTAGGGTTTCATTGTCGGGGGTATTTATGTAGAGATTCAACGTCTTATTGGCTAGACAAGGCGGATGGCGTTCAGATAAACGTCCAGTCGGATTATGTGTACCACTCACGCGCAAGGCCGTACTTCTCAGGGGTGTCGAATTTCGCAAAGAGGGGAAGGCGAATGGCATTCATATATATAGCACTTTGCCACGTCGTCAGATACCTTTCATGGTCCAGAATCAAGGAAACCCACTGGGACTGGAAGTACGGGGTTGCCAAAAGAATGACCGCGCCGAGATACAGACCGCCGAAAAGGACGAGTCCAAGCCTCACCCGTTCCAAGAACCTTTTTTCTGCCATTAGAACGCAGTGGTCCAGGTAGGAGAGATCCAAGAACAAGTTGAGCGGTCCTGCGCAGCGCCTCCAGAAGTGGGCACTGTATGGATGGAGAACGAGCCTGGAGCCGCTACCCGATTCGGCTCTTCGGTCGTTCCCGAGCTTGTCCTCGAACTCCCATGAAAGCACGGCAGATTCTTTTACTCAACTAGGACCCGGCCTGCTCAGTGGTCCTACATGAACTTGCGACAGATCTCATACGCAACGGCTAGCCGGAATGGCCTCCCCAACGTCACGGCTTTCTCATCGAATCGGAGCGCCAGCCCAAGCGACAGACTCCGAAGCAGTAAACGAAAAATCCAAAAGCAAGAGCACCTCAGAGAACTCGACTGCTTCTCCGAAAGTTGTTGTCAGAACAAGGAGTGTTTCACACAGAGCGCTTGGATGGTTTAGAAAGCTCGGAGCTGGCATCCTGTTAGACGTTCGCGCTCGCGCACCGTGGTACATCAGCGATTGGACCGACGCATGGAACTACCGGGTAGTTCCAGCCACTGCCCTAATTTTCTTTGCAAAGTCAGTGCAAACTTGGCCGTAGAACTCTCTCGTTTCTGACTGCGCCATCCACCTGCAGTGTTCTACCGGGCATAGCATTCTCTTTAGACTTGATAGAAACGACACAACAGTTCGGTGTAGCTGAAGTGCTGTTATCATCCTTTATGGCTGCGTTCGTGTTCTCCATCTTTGGTACACAACCGCTAACCATCGCTGGTGTCACCGGTATTATTTCATGGCCACCTCCGCGATAGGAGAAGTTGATGTAGTTCCACAGGTCCAATCACTGTATTCAACAAGACGATATACAACATCGTAGAGAGCCAAAAGAATCCACCAGTCTATCTACACTTCATAGGATGGGTCTACCTCTGGGCTGCCATAATTCATTGGATCACCGCTATCCTCAATTGTTCGTTCCCGACTCATCTGAATTGTTCTCCCAACTTAACTTGCACTAGGGTGCAATTTTTTGAAATACGTGACGCTCTTTTCCTGTGATACATTCGGATTCTACGTGTCCTGGGTCTACCTGCAATATGGTATCCAGGTCATCACCCGGCAATTGCAAGAAACTGACCCGCCGAATATCCCTGGCGCGCTTGTTTCAATCATCCTCGCGTTTATAATGCTTGTGGCGTCGTTCCTATTTTTGTCGTTGTCACAAAAGTCGTTCTTCCACCGGCATGTCAGGCGCTTCCTGGCGGACTACGGCATGCCTATGTCGTTGATAGCCTCCTCTGCGATGGCGTACTGGGGGCGGTTCAATACTGCAAATCCAGCTACCCTTCCCATCGGTACGGCCTTTCAGCCCGCGGGTGGGCGCGAATGGCTCGTTCGATTTTGGCAGCTAGACGGAAAATGGGTCGGCATTGCCCTTCCGTTTGGGATAGTTTTGTGGATCCTATTTTTCTTCGACCACAATGTCTCCGTAAGTATGACCAATCTGCCCAGACTATTGGTGTCGCTTACCAGTTTGATTTCACAGTCGCTGATGGCGCAGAGTTCTCAGTTCCCTCTTCGCAAACCCCCCGGCTTCCACTGGGACTTCTTTCTGCTTGGAACCACCACTTTTATTGCCGGCCTATTGGGTCTACCCGCCCCAAATGGCCTCATACCCCAGGCGCCCATCCATACCACGTCTCTCCTCGTCATGGGTCCCCCAAGTAAGAAACGTGACGAGGAAACTGGAACCCAAAAATCCGGGACGGTCGCAAATTCTGCAGAAGGGGAGAACGACATCCAAGAACACCGTCTCCCTGATCCCTTGGTTGAGGTCCCCGTATCGGTCGTGGAACAACGTGTGTCCAATCTCGCGCAAGGCTCCCTTTGCCTCGTCCTTCTCACGGGACCCTTCCTTCACGTTCTGAGCCTTATCCCTAGAGGTAAGGAAGCTGCCCCACGCCATATTTCATAACCTCTAATCATTGTCTTAGGCGTCTTGGCTGGTCTGTTGTAAGTTACTCCCCGTCATAGATTTTCGACGTCTGACGTTCAAGTTCATACTCGCTAGCTGGTTCATGGGTGCAGACGCCCTTCGCAGTAACGGAATCACACAGAAAATATTCTATTTGCTTCGTGATAGGAGGCTCACCTCCGAGGATGAGCCTCTGAAGAAAGTGCGCAAGTCGCGTATCCTTTTATTTATCGGATTGCAGCTCGTTGGCTTCGGCGCCACTTTTGCAATCACGCAGACGATAGGTAGATGACCCACCCGTACTTTGAATCCTTCCTGACCGGCCTCATGTAGCTGCCATCGGCTTTCCTGTCATAATCATGTTGCTTCTTCCACTTCGCGTCTACATCATCCCTCGACTGCCATTCACACCTGAAGAACTTGCCATTCTCGACCGGCCAACTGCCTCACCATTTGTAAGTCCTCGGTTCATTAGCCCAATCCACTCCCAATCCCGACCGGATCTGCGTTTTGAGCTCTGTTTTCTACCACGACGTCACTCTGATCCTGTTAATCACCCTCACTCTGTTCTCAGACCATGGAATCCGTCGGAGGATCGTTGTAAAGGCCAGGCGAACCGGCGGCGCCATAGGCGTTGTTCGGCCTGCAAGCTCCGCCTAATACAGCCGACGCTTCGTCACTTTTAAAGCTTCTAGAGCGACACATTTACACCCCGAGGCTTCGATATTCGTATTCATGACAGAACCATGTGCTTAGACCTATAGGAATCACCATCAGCCGACCTTGTCCAGGTCCATATGGTTCTCTGATTTTCTGCCTATTAGCTCTTATAAAGGGACTGCTTGGGTGTAAAGCGAGTCAGTCTGACCCACAGACTACAGTCGGGATTACCTTCTACACGTCTCCGTTCCTCTTGCGCCGCAATAATGTCGGACTCTAGCAAAGTTCTCGGTGTTGTTCTCCTCGTGCGACATGGTGATCGCCAAGGTAAACTGGCCGTATCGTTCAAAATCTGATTTCGCTGCTCACTTTATAACTCAGGGTTCTACCAGAACCCAAGCACCTACACACCATCCAACACGGTGCTCACCCCCCTCGGCAACGTAAATATCCTCTCTTCTTGAACGTGAAGATGTGATATTGATGACCCGGCAACCCTTCAGCAACAGGAATTTCAACTCGGATCAAAGCTTCGTCGTATCTACCTGAACGAATCGTCGACGTCGCACATCGACGGAATCAACAGCACCCTTGTCAACGATGCTCAATTTCGCGTCCGTGCGGATGCCGGCGGAGAGGGCGGAGTCATCTTGAACTCTGCCCAGTCTCTCTTGCAAGGCCTTTACCCAGCCAACACTGGTGTTCAAACAACGCTTGCGAACGGGACTACCATCACTGCTCCTTTGGGAGGATACCAGGTACATACACCCTTGTAGATTACGCATACCCCTCTTGTGTTGACGACGATCCTTTCGACGCATAGTACATCCCGAGTAAGTTTGACGACTCCAGGAGAAACAAGGCTAACTCGGCTAACTCTTTTACTCAGTCGAGTCCGTTGAGCCTGAGAATGACATCTCACTCGAAGGCTGGACGCAGTGCAATGTCCGTTATCTCAAAACGACGATCTTTCGGCAGGACTCATGACCACTTTCACAGACCTTCGCTCAACATACGGCCGCAGTGTACAAATCTGTAGAATTCCAACAGAAGGGCGCCGACAATGCTGAGTTCCTCAAGAGCCTGCCACCCTACTTGGACGGAAGGCCTGTGTCAATCGAGAACATGGTCTGTCCTTCCCTCATTATACCCTGAATGTCAATGAACCACTCGATCAATAGTGGAATGTTTTCGACTTCATGAATGTCCAGTCTATCCATAACGCAGCATTTGCAAAGGCGCTTCCTCCGACCTACCTCCAGCAAGCGCGTCATTTGGCGAACTGGCACGAATACCAAGTATTCAGTGATTCTAGTCCGTCGGGCATTGGTAACAGTAAGTTGTATATTCATACAGCCTGGAGATACTTTTGCCGATTCCGCCAATCCAGTCCCTGGCCAGGCCATTATCCCGTCCATTCTCGAGGCTTTCGAAGATATCTTGGACGAGAAGAGCCCGATCAAATTTGTCTATCATGCCATTTCCTATAAGCCTTTCATCTCTTTGTTCAACATCACCAAAGCCGCAGAAGCAGCGCCCGAGCTCGCTGGTATTGGTATGACCTTCAACTTCGGTCGAGAGGACAATTCATCTGACGTTCTTTTCCAGTCAACTACGCTGCAGCAATTGCCCTCGAAGCTCGCCAGACCGCATCTGGAGACAAATTCTTGCGATTCACCTTCCAAAACGGAACAGACGCGGACTTCAAGACCTACCGGATTCTCGGATCTTCGACGGACGTCCCCTTGAACGACTTCCTGCACCACATCGAGGTGAAAAAAAAAACATCTCGGTCCTCTGAGTGAGCTCATTTGCTGACCGTGCCATTTAGCCTCTTGGTATCAACACCCTCGCGGAATGGTGTTCCACGTGCAACAACACCCAGGACAGAGGATGTGCTGCACTCTCCCTGGCGGCTTCTACCGCCGTCGCAGAAAGTCGGCCCAAAATTGGCTCAGTAGGCGCCGGATTCCTTGGCGCCGGGTTGACGCTGGTTGTGGCCGTCGCCTTAGTTGGCGTTCTGCTGCTCCTTGGTGTTCTGACCACCCGTCGCTCAAGACGCAAGGGATCCACCAAAAGCTCGGATGTAAGTACCTTTTGTGATATGCTGTGATGCCGTTTCTCAACCAGCCACAGAGCGGAAGCGTCGAACAGAAGGCCTGAAGTAAGAAGAGAACTGTGAATTCGAACGAGGATGGAAATAGATAAATCCGTGGGTTGTATATATTGCGCACTGTACTTTACAACATGATGAATTTGACATGAGAGGGAACATGATCTATGTTGTTCTATAGGGGAAGGCGTATGGGCAGCTCGTACTCATCTCCAGTCATGATCATCGCCGTCTTCGTCGTAATGCATCATATCCTCATGATCTGAACTTTCGTGAAACTCGTCTGACAGACCGTCTGTGAGCAAGTCTGCTGGGTTAGGAGGGAACGAGACATACCAGACGAGGAAGAATCGTCCTCCTCAGGGTAGTCGTTCTTGTAATACTCTTCAGCTGTTGGGAGAAGGTTGGAAAGTAATATCTCAGGGAGCGCATCACCAACCATTCGAATCCTCATCGGCTTCGTCCTCTTCTTCTGATTCCGACTCAGAGTCATAAGGGTCGGTGATGGAAGGCGGAAGTCCAGATCTAATCTGGGTCAGTCGACGATCAGGTCAACAATCAAAACGGACATACAAGGTGCCGACATTTGCAGCTGCATTCCATTCACTCAGAGTCACTGGCCTGTGATAGAATACATCCCAAACATAGTCGTCGGGTTGCGAATCCGAGTCTCCCAGGGTTTGAGAAACTGCAGGGGCAGGATTGAGTTCGAAGTCGTGCACTGTGATGACCTGATAAGCATCCAACTGTCTTGGGACAAAGGTCGGAGAACGTGCATTTGAGATAATCGTTTAGCATCGGTAAGAACTTGTCCATCTCTGCATCCACCGCAGTTGGTGCTTCCTTATCCACTGTAAGGATTGCATCAAACATCTTGATATCAGACTTCGTTTTAGGTGGGAGGTCCTTGGATGAAATGACTTTAGGTCTTGAGACAGAGGCAGTGTAAATGTTACTGAGCAGAACTCGAGTTTAATGGTCACATACGGCTGGGTGGGCCTAGGTGGCCTCACATTCTCAGCATCTGCGTCATTTGGGTTGAGGATGGTGTAGTGGCGCGTTTCGTCCTTGGGTTTGGGCAGGGCGGAAGAGGCGGTTCCTAGAACAGACGTAGGTGGCGGCTCGATTGGAATCGTTGAGGACTCGCGAGCCAGACGAGATATTTGATCCTAGAGATTGTTAAACTTGGAGAATGCCACCTGTTGGGCGTGTATTACACACCTGAATGTCCTGTGCTCGCTTCTCGTCCCCCCAAACATCGTTCTCGACCGTTTGTGCGAACTGAAACAAGCCTATTCCCCCACGCGACTTCTTTCTACGAACTCGAGACTCAACAACTGGTGCAGAAGATGTTAGCGCTGCGAGGCGACCAATGCCAGAAAGCCTACCAAGCGCGTCAAGGGGCTCCTCGTTTCGTTTCCTCTTGATCCGAAGGATGGTGTATGACTGAGGCGCAGATGACCCAGTCTCTACCTCCATGTCGGCGTCAGGCTTGAGGCCGATTGCTGGTGAATAGAATGATTTTCGACCGGTGGTAGCAAGATCTGATTGTTGTATTGTATTGTGTTGTGGCTGGGGCTGCGGTTGCCGTGACGCTTCACGCGCATGTCAAGCTGGGCACTTTCTTAGTCTATACCAACTTTCTACTCTTCTTGAGAATGTATCGTGCATTTACACGGGCGTGTCCCGGTTTTGGAGATTTTCCGCCTGCGATCACACGACTTCCCACCGAAAGTCATAAGAGATGGCATTGGCTACAGTCAATCACTTCACTGCCTCTCCAGGTGTGGCCTCTGAACTCGAGTGTGCACATGATTTTACAGACGCCAACTGTGAGTCCTCTCCTCGTAAAGTGCGGGCGCTAGCTGTCATTCTGTTCTACTTCGGCTCCCTCAAACATCTATTTGCAAGAGCATTGTCCGAGTTGATGTCACTTTCGCAGAGATTCTTACTGTATTACATTGCATAGTAATCGGCTCATCAGCGGCCTACTTTGCGAAACCACTGAATGAGACCTCAGGCCTCCTCGACTCTTTTCAGCATTTCCTACGTCAACTTTCCGGAAGACAAGGATCCGTAGACCTAGACGAAAGGGCGCTTACGATACATCAGACCAACGCAGTGGCAACGTCGGGATCAGCGTGTTACCCGGGTGCTTGAGTGCAATGTGGGGAGGAGTCCTTCAGAACTTGAAGAAAGCCTCGGCCGGCGAGGTAGGCCTCCAGCTAGACTCATCGCCGTGTGCCCGGGCGCGGTGGCGGTGCGATAAGATCACTTGCACGCGGTCGGCGAGCTCGGGGACGCGGGGACGTCGGGGAGCGTTTCCACATCCCAGCGCCATGAGTCGCCATGTTTCTCGCTGCCCACCATGCCCACCCTCCTCCTCGTTCTCCTCGCCGCCGCCCTCGCCCTCCTCGTTGTCTTCTTCCTCGTTCCCCTTGCCCGTCTCCTACTCCGCCAGCGCGCTTCGCCCCTCCTCGCCCTCCCTGGTCCTCCCAGCCCCTCCTTTTTCATGGGAAACCTCGCCGCCATGCACGATGCTGAAAATACTGGCCTCATCTCGCACTGGTCTGCACTGTATGGCGCCACCTTCGTCTACCGCGGGTTCATCGGTGGCCCGCGCCTCATGACCACCGATCCAGTCGCCATCGCGCATATCCTGGCCAACGCGTACGAATATCCGAAGCCCGATTTCGTGCGGGACAGCCTGGCGAGTATGGCTGCAGGACACGAGGGGCTGCTCACAGTCGAAGGCGAGCAGCATCGGCGCCAGCGTAGGATCCTTGCCCCGGCGTTCGGCAAGGTCCAGATCGGATGTTTGGAGCCGGTATTCTGGGACAAGGCGACAAAGGTAAGTCTCCACCTCACGGGGAGGGCATGCTCGCTCACCCTTTGTAGCTCCGCGATATATGGCTCGAGCAGGCGAACACACAGGAAGACATGGACGCGAAGTGCCCCCGGATCGACGTACTTAGCTGGCTCGCGCGTGCTACGCTTGATGTGATAGGGGAAGCGGGCTTTGGATACGATTTCGATGCACTCTCCTCCCATGCTTCTGCGCACCCTCAAAATGAAACCCACAACGAGCTCGCCGCCGCGTTCGGCGTCATCTTCTCCACCGCCCGTAAATTTCGCGTGATGACGATTCTGCAGGTGTGGTTCCCCGTGTTGCGTCGATTTGTGAGTGTCACGATGTCTTCCTTTTCTCGATCCCCTTACTCCTCCTTTCTGTCTGCGCACTGACATCTACCGACTTGCAGCGCCGGAACAGCGCCACGATGGTCCAGGCGCACGCGACGATGGAGCGCATCGGTCTGGACCTCATCGAGCAGAAATGTGCCCAGATACTGGCTGAGGAGTCTTTTTCCTCCGACACATGCAAGCAATCCAGCTCAGGCGCAGGTACAAGCCGTGGGCGGGACCTCCTCAGGTTACTCAGTGCGTCCCTTCTTGTTTTTTATCCTCTCCACCACTGACAAATGTCCTCCAGTCCGCTCAAACCTCGCCTCCGCCACCCCTCCTTCCAAGCCGACCACGAATCCACCGTCTGGAAAGCACCATCCGGGTATGAGTACCCGCGAAGTGCTCTGCCAGATCTCGACGTTCATAGCCGCGGGGCATGAGACGACCGCATCTGCGCTCACATGGTGTCTTTATGCTCTCGCGCGCGCACCGCATGCGCAGTCCAAGCTCCGGGCCGTCCTAAGGAGCCTTGAACACGGTGGCACACCGGAAGGGGAGGATAACCGGCAGAACGCCGCTGTGGGAGGCATGGGCGGCAGAGATAGTTTGGGCACATGGGGGGACCGGGAAGCAAGAGAGAAGGACCTGGGCGACAAGCTGAAAGGGTGCGAATACCTCGATTGGGTTGTGCGCGAGGCGCTGAGACTGCACGCGCCTGTGTCGTCGACAATGCGCGTGTGTGCACGGCCTGGGGGTGACGAGATCCCGCTCTCCGTCCCTATTCCCTTTCCTGCGAAATGCGCATCTGCATCTTCGCACGCGGTTGGAGTGGATGGGGAGCAGGGCGAGAGATGGAGCGTACGCGTGGCGGAGGGCGACATCATATCCATCCCCATTCAGGCTGTGAATCGGTGTAAAAGCCTTTGGGGTGACGATGCGGGCGAGTTTCGGTGTGTCTTCCCTTTCGTCCCTCTCTTCCCTTTCTTGTCTTTCCTTCCCACTGTCCATCCTTGAAGCTCCGCACACACCCTCCCTTTATCTTTCTCTCGCCTCACCAAAGTCACCATCTGCTCATCCCGCTTGAACTTCGTTCTGATTCACTCTCGATTATCCCCACATAACAGACCTGAACGTTGGGCGGACCCCCCACCCGCTGCACACACCATCCCGGGGCTCATGTCGGGGACGCTGACGTTCCTCAACTCGAACGGGAGCGTCAGTGCAGGGAATAGAGCGTGTATTGGCTGGCGCTTTGCGCTCGTTGAGTGAGTCCTTCGTGTTCTTTTCCTTTCTTTCTCTTTTTTGCTTCGTGTGGTGAGAGATAGGAGGAGTGGCTGGAAGGGAGAGGATGGAGGGAGAAAGGAAGCTGCTCATGGGCTCCAAGAGGCGTGCTTGATGCCGGTGGAACAGGTGGGGTGGGAGGTGGCTTGTGGCTGCCGCCGCCGCCGCCGCCATCACGCTGATTCCGCCTATTCGGCTGCTTGCGATTCCGTTTACCTTGCACAGTTTGGTATTTGCATTGCGAGACTGGCAGATCCAGGTTATTTTGGGTGCTCCGGTGCTCCTCTGTAAACCCTTGCAAATTGTCTCTATCAACGGCTTGCCTTCTTCCCAGTCAAATCGTTGGGGGGCTGGAGATCGGAGAGGTCCGGTGCGCTCGTGTTCATAGGTTCAATCGTCCGTCCACTCCAACCTGTTCGTTTGGTTTTCTGAACGGGAATTAATTGCGGTGTGGGCAAAAGAGGGTGCTTGATAGAACACTCGGCTTCAGTGTCAAAGCGATGGACATTCGGCTCACACTGCATCGCCTGAACATCCCGTGCTTATTCCCGTGCTTGATGTGCGGCGTACGCTTTCTCGGCCATAGTCTTCCCCACACAGCCCAATCCAGACCTCCTCCTTCCTTCCATTTTCCTCTTCTCTTCTATACCTGTGACCCCACACTGGTTACTTGTGATGTACTCACATGCTCACACTTCCCACAGGATCAAGATTTTCCTCTATACCCTCGTGATGGACATGGAGTTCCGGCTGGACGAGGACATGATCATTGAGAAGCGCATCAAGTGAGTCTTTGAGGTTTCTCCGAGCCCTTCTTTTCCAGTCCGCTGCACGCGCTCTTCTTTCTTCGTTCATTTTTTCTCCATTCTTTCCTCTGCTTTTTTTTTCGCATTCAGCACATGCACCGCGCTCGGTTCGGGGTTCTTTCTTCATCGAATTTTCTCCGCGCGGCCCCTCTGGTTCTTTCTTGTGCAGCCGGGTTGCCTGCCTTCGATCGTAAGCGCAAGCGCCCGACTCAGCTCAGGTCCCGAGAGCCGGCACTGGTCTTTGATCCCGCCTCCCATCTCCCATCTTCCTTTCATCTCACATCACCACAGTCTTTGCTTCCGTCTTTTCTTGGGGCTTCTGTATTGTCTGTTTTACTGCTTCTCAGCCTCCCAAATCTTTCCCATCTTGTTCGTTCCTAGCTTTCCTTCCTTCCATTCCTACCTCCACATTTGTCGACCTCAGCTGGAACGTCCACATTTCCACATCATGATCTTGCCAACATCCTCCATTTGGTGTAGTCCTGCGCCATTCATGCTGTACCCCCCAAGTCCCATCTCATCCCATTCTCGCCTACATCCCCGTGTTTTAGTCCTATCCAGCACTCCCCCTTCCTTCCATCCCGCGGCGGCTCGTCCGACTTGTTCGTCCCTTGTTGCACCTTGTTTTATCATACCCCGGCGTTCGAGCGATATTATCACCCTGATCAGGACTTACCACAGCTCATATCTCTCACAATCTCCGTGCTGTGCCGCCGTCGCCCATCACTGCCACCGCACTTTCCCTTTTGCCGACATGTGTGTGTTTGTGGGCGTCTTATACACCGCGCATTGCAGAAGATGCCTGTGTCCGTTATCGCTGCCATCTCTTCCTTTGCATTCACATCTCGGTTGCTCGATGGTTTCTTGACTTCCACCTTTTTACTCCAACTTCGTCCTCCATATTCTTCTGTCCTCCCTCATGCCTTTGAACTCCTGGCTGATTCAGAAACTTGTACTGACAAATCATTCCCGTCATCTAGCGTCGTAACCCGCCCCTTTGTCAAGTCAGAGCCTCACCTCGGCAACCAGATGCCGCTGCGCGTCCGACGCGTCACCCGCTGAAAGTTCATCTGGGCCACCTTATCTCAGAGCAAAAACTCTTCAGCACTGTAAATTTCAAGTCGCTCTCATACGAACAGGCACATGCAAACTAATTACTATCCCTATACCCCGCAAGCCGGCTCGGCCGTGCCTCTGGAGGCGGCGGCCGTTCCGGTACCCCTCTTTCATGATGATCCTGTAACTCTACTGCTCTGTTTTGTTCGCTTATCTTATACCATGTAGTACGTATACCAACTTCCAACTTGACGTTTGATGTTGTCGTTGGGGGCGTTTCTGCTCCTTTTCCCTCTTCAAGTGCAGGAAGTACATACAACATGGCTGCAATCGCAGCATGTGCGCCCTCGTCGCTCAGGCCCCTCGGCTGAGCGCAATATCGCATTCAGGATAAACAATCTCTGGATATTTTTTGTTTTCCAATTCACTTCAGGCGTCGGGCGCGCGCCGATAGATTCCAAATTGGCAACCCACCGTGCCCGTTCCGTCCGGCAAGTCAAGAGCGGTAATATGTTACCGTTCAAGCGCGGGTACCCATTTCAACACTGAGTACACGCGGCCACGCGTGTGAGGACATATTGGGTCGGGCTCGGGCATCCCACCTCGCCATGCCTGACGCCAAACGGACATTATCTGTCACTCCGAGGAGGCGATCTCCCGTGGACACTGGAGGATCTGCATTGTGCAGGAACGGAGGCCAGAGTGCACACTGGGTAGTCGGAGTTGGGAGCTCGAGAACGGGAGGCACGGTGTACGTAGCGGTCCCTGTACTACGAGTAATGCGCATGCGTAATGTTGTCGGGAAACTCTAACTTGTGGATGACAAGTGGCAGCCTCCCTCCTCTCCGCCGGCCATGTACTATCAGATTAACAACACGTGTACAATGATATCCGCGTAGATATCTTGAGAGCGCGGACTCGGATGCGCCAGGGGAAAACAAACGTGGGATCTCGTGGGACCGTTCGAGGGCGACAGGCGCTGTCATGATCTACACAAGTCAATTGAGGCATCGACAGAAGATCTCAAAGATGACACCGCATCACTTCATTGTCGGTGGCGCAGTAGCGTGGACTTGCCTGCTGTGAACTTGGAAGCCTAACTTATAAGTTGTCGAGCCTCAGCCTGAGCCTGTGTGTACCATCACGGGGAGATGCCTTGCGGAGAGTTAATATGCCTTTTGTGATAAATGCGCCAGGGTCGATTCGACGATAACGAAACCCACCTTAAATATATATTTTTTCATCCAGCATGATTTTCATGAGGTTCAAGGTTGAGCAAAGCGAGCCCAGTCCAACACAGCCCCCGTTACGGCGCATCATCTCGCCGCAGAGGAAAACTCTGAAATTTGAAATTGGGGGTGTACCCGATTTGAGAGAGACTTTTTCCCGAGGCAAATCGACGATCTTCACCCTGATTTATCTCGCCACGGAGATTCCGAGAGGCGGTTGATCCCGATAACTGGGTGACCGGCTGCCGGTGGTTTGCGTTGGCTCGCGTCTAAACATAGGTGCGATCTGGGCTCTTTATGAATTCATATTCCACCGCGTAAAGGCCCGAAAACTTCAGAGTTTCAGGACCTCAACAATGTCCTCGCAAGTAATTTACAGCCACAGTATCGTGAGAGGTCGTGAGACTGTGAGTCAGTTCGAACGTTCGCAATCCAAGATGATGATGAGACCAGCACAGCAAAATTACGCATCAAGCCAACCGGTCATAACAAATCCAAGCGGAAGTGTGCCCGAGCCTGAATCAATCGCAATCCGCGCCGTTGATGACCGCCGAAATCTAAGAGACCGTTGCTCGCAACAAGGCGAAGATCTACGTCGTAGTTACTGTGGTAGCGGCGGAGCTTGGACGGATACATAGTCCATTCCCTCGAGCGCGTCATACAAGTACTTTGAGCTCCAAGCTCCTATCTGAGTATCTGGACCGCATGCAAACTTTGCAAAGGTGAAATCCGAGGCTCGATTCCCCTCTGAGAGAAATACGGGAGATCGGGCGATAGCCGAGGATAATCATGATGGGAGGAGGTGGTTCAAGAATTTACCATAAGTTCGCAATTGAGTCAGCGTACCAAACTCTCGCTGTTTTCCGACTTTTGCGTCACCATCATGACCATCTCGAGGTTCGGAAAACCGTTTTTCTTTTTTTACGTAGTCTGGGCCTGGATCCTCTAAGAGGACGGTAACTTAGCAAGATAACATCTCTGTGGGATTTTTTACCTTCAAACTGACCTTGAGCAGAGGTTTGTTGGCGAAGTCAGTAGAATTCATTCATACTTGAGACCACGATGGCGGTTCAACGAGGGGAGAGCAGAGTAACGGGTGAGAGCGAATCAGAGCGATTGGTCGGGTAAGTCGTCTTTCTCCCACATACCTACATATGGAGTACCCAACTCCTCCGCGTCCGACTCGCACTTCGTAATTGCTCTTCCTTCTCCTCGCCCCTTGAACGTTATCTGAGCAAAAGTGTCGAGTTCCTCGTCGCTTCCCTCTTCCAGAAACAATACTTCTGCTTTCTCCACACATATCACCGCCTTGCTTTACCTCGCCCTGCACTCATCAAACCGAGTGGAGTGGAATATCAATGGCTTTGTTTCCCAGAACCAGCTCCCAGCAGCACGCATTGGGTAGACCGTGGAATCGCTTGATTTCCTTGCTGCACTCGGTTTCTTTCACAAGGGGTTTCTACCCTTAGTCTTGCATCAAGGAGATCCCCGTAACGTAAGTTCGCTAGTCGATGGGCCCGTACTGCCTCACTGGGTCTTATTTTGCCTCGCCGCATGAGCCCTCAAGACTCGTTATGGCGCATTCGACGCAAGAGGACTCGACTACGACTCGAAGGGGATGATAACGGTCCGCATCTCTCCGTCTTCACCGTTCGGCGTCCGCTCTCTATTCTTCTGCGAAGCTGATCCTTCTATGGGAAAACACAAGGTCTATGGCGCAAGGACGCTATCCCTCAATTGTCTCAATTATCTCTGTTAATGTTCCTGTACCCCAACCAGGGTCATCGAACGGAAAGGCAAACTGGAGATCACCCTGTACTTGTCTTGCTCATCGCCTCAAGCCTCGGGTATGTACTACTACTAGGGCTGAGTGAAACTTGACCTTGCGCCTTTTGCTCTCACACTCTTCCGTGCTTGCCCTTGGGTCCTTGCAAACCGTGGTATGTACCAGGTACATCCCCGATAAGGTCCAGACTCCAGAGCGCGCGCCTATCTCGTGATCTTTGGAGGTGCATAATACTTCTTATCCTAAGTAGTAGGAAGTATCCCATCAGTAGCCTCAGAGGCGCATCCCCTTTGATGAATCCGCGAACAAACATGTGCGAGCACATTTGCTTCCATTCCGTACCCTCTCGGATATCTCCCGCGCTTAGTCCAGCTCCTGCCCGTGCTATCCCATTCACGCGCATCGTGAACTAGTACTTACATGATGTCTTCTGTGCGGCGGCGCCTGGCAAATTCATCATCGATAAATTCTTACTGGGCATCATCACCCGTACACGGTACTACCCTATCGCGATCTGAATCGGCTATGTACTGGTCCTGCAGGTACACTGACGCAGCAGACTCTTTACAGTTACAGCCTTTTTTCTCTTCCTCTGAATCACTGTTCACGTTGCGACCCTTCGATTCCTCCAGTCCTACTTTGAGTCTAAGCTCGAGTCTCTTCTCCGGCGGCGAGATATGCCGAACATCAAGGCTAACATTTATGCTCGGCGGTAATTCGATCCTCTCAGACCAACTGAACATCGCAACTCACGCTCCCCGTCGTCGGAATCCTATCCTAACTGTACGTACGATACATCATTCGTTTGGAATTTGAACCCCCACTTGTTTGTCTTGTCTCTTTTTGTGCTGTGGTTTTGATGGTGCCCTTCATTGTTCTCCTCCAAGCTTCGTATCTCTCCAGGCCCACACAGTGCATTGTTCTCTCTCGAGCTCTATTGTAATACTCACGCCCCGTGCCTCTTCCACATTGACAAAAATCGTGAGACGCTATTCGGTCACCTTTGCAAGTACCGTCCTGAATGAGAATTTTGAACCCCAGAGTTGGGTGCGTCCGTCCTCCGAGTCCGTGGCCCTTCCGGTATCGTGGTAAGTAATCGGTATGCATAATAGTGCCGACCTCAACGGCGTCTGTGTGTGTCTGTGTGTGCACTATTCAAAGTTCCAAGTTCCAAGTTTCAGTCACACAGTGACTCCAAAATGAATCGACTCGCGCACTTGGTTCGAATTCGATCACAGTGCCCACAAAAGCTGCGCAATTGCACTTGGTACTACACGATTCAACCAAGAGCTCATTTTACGCTTACTCCAGTCCAGCCAGCCAGCCACACAAGCAAGTAGTCACTAGCCATTAGTATGTATTACTCGAACGAACACGGCCGTTCGGCATCACAATTTATCCATTCCTGTAAGTAGCCTCGCATTAAGTCGTTTAATCATAACTCGCACTTCGAAGTTAGAATCCCACCTGCAAATTGCCCTTGGGGCACCTCAAGGCTTAATCCGAGTCTAGCTAGATAGATAGACGAATAGATAAACTATACGCTAGGCGTTCCGCACGTCCATCTTGCTCTCCGACTCCGAGTCAGGCTAACATCGAATACACTATCTACCGTGTCGACCGAGCATGTAATATGTGTTTACCACCCGCCCCCCGGGATCCAACCCCGATTTGAATTTGAATGAATGAATAAATTTAAATTTGCTCAAGGTGGAGCCATTTTCGCCTTCACATCCCCCGGGCCTGTGTAGAAAATAGATTAAGATAGAATTTCGAATCCCTCGCAGTATCTGTGTGCACAGTGAACCCGAATACTTCTTGTAATAAATAACTTGCCCGAGTTCCCCGTGCATTTTGCATTTATCAGGCGGATGCGGCCAGTTATCTATCTATCCCGCGGCGCGTACGGTGGCGACGGGACGGGATAATGTATGGACTTCAATTTGATATCAAATGCAGATGTGTGTCCGAGCCACTGCGGTTCGCCGCCACACACACACAAGAAGTAAGTACGTGATATTCAATTCATTTTCCGTCACCTAAGATCGAAGTGATGCATGATGAGGCACGCGCTGCGCCGGCGGTACACAGCTTGGGGTGGGGTGCTGGCATGTGTCTGATTTCGACAGTTTGTGCAGCACATGGTGGCACTGTTCTCCGGGTTGATCACCTGAGCGGGCAAGCCACACGGGGACACTGCACAGAAGGTATGAGCTGGAGAATACTTGCGATTGCGCTGGAATCGCGACATGGGTTATCTATCAGGTTATTGGGCTATCTGAGGTTATTGGGTCATTGAGCTCTCGAGTCGTTATCGCGGGGGACTTTGTTTGGTATACATCATGTTCTGGATACATAGTATTAATGGTTAAATTGTACGTACTGTAAGTATCGATTCTGAGTGGGATTGCGTTGCGAGGAGGTAGTAGACAAGAAAAAGAGGCGTATCAGAGCAGCGAGTGTGCAACAATCTAAGTGAGCGAGCGCCATGGCCAGCATGCACCGAAGGGGATACTACGGATGTGTGGCAGTGATCACCGGGCCTCGGCGATCGAAAAGACACTGGACAGGCGCGATGGAGGGGGACATAGATGGATGGATATATGTGTGTATGTATGATGGATGTATGGATGTATGCCGCGAGGAGTGGTATGCGTGGGATGAGGTATTGGATGGGGACGCCAAAAGGAAGGAATGACGGGGTCACGAAGGCAGGAAACGGAAACGGAAGAAAGGAATCAGCAGGGTAAAAAGTGCAACAACAGAGCACACAGTGTCCAGGTTACAGGGGGTACAATATCGATTGCGATTCGCACAAGTCCTTTTGGGCGTTGGTGCGTGACGGCAACTATAGCGGCGATATGCGACGTGCACACATCAGATTCTGCAGAGACGAGATGAGATCAACGCGAGGGAAGCTCAAGGGTGGCGGATCGGGGGAGCTCGCGTCTACTGAGGCGTCGCGTATCCAGATCCCGGCGCCGAGCCCGCATGTGAGTGTGCATCACTAAAGTAATGGGGTGGCTGCTGGTCCGTGTGGGCGCCGCCCACCGGGGGCAGACGCGGACTGTTATGGTTGTTGAACGACGGGTACACGTTGACGTTCTGTGGCTGCGCGGACGAGTGGTGGGAGCCGGGGCCGCCGAATGGGTTGTTAGCGAGCGTGGGGGGCGCCGAGAGCGGGACGTCCGTCACCGAGGACATGTAGTGCGAGCTGTTTGTGCCCGCGGAATGGGCGCCGCCGGGTGCGGGGGAGTATAGCCCCATGTGGTGCCGCTGGGGGTACTCGAGTCCACTAGCTGGACCCAGGGGATGGCCACCTCGGTTGAGGGGCATCCCCCCGAGCAGGCTGCGTGTGGAGGTGTATTCTGATTGGTGGGCGCCGGGCATCGATTGCAGCGTCATCGGGTGGTAGAGCTGGAGGCTCTCGGCGGTGGGGACGGACGCGCGGCGGGTGGACTCTAGGAGCCCCGACAGCGAGGCGCTACGGCCCGTTGGGGGAAACGGGGCGGTGGTGGTGGGCCCCGAGGCGGCGCGATGGGCAGGGGCGAGGATGCGACGGCGAGCCTATTAGACAAAGGGATCAATAAATATCGACATATGGGGTGTATTTGCCTACGTTGATCATCCAGTTGGAGACCTGGCTCATGGAGAGGCCGGTGGCATGGCAGAGCTGCTTCTTCTCCTCCTCGCTGGGGTAGGGGTGGTCTGAGTGGCGATGGAGCCATGCCTTGAGATAGTCGGTGGTCTCCTTGGGAAGCTTGCCGCGCTTGCGCTGGGGCCGATCGACGAGGGTGGAGCTGGGGACGGTCTGCGGGGAGCGGGTCGGGGAGGCGGAGACAGCGATCGGCGGGGCAGCAGTCGGCATGGTGGGCGAGTAGGAGGGATTCGCGGAAGGCAAGACGTAGTCAGAATTAGGGAACGACCACTCGCTCTTTATTCCGGAGAGAGACCTGCGATCCTGACCCGAGATGCGAGCCGAACCTGCAAACATCTGTGCCTGGGACATGGGAGTGCTGAAGGAAGCGTGTCGAACACCATGCTGATGATCTTCGTATTTTACGGCCGGGCTGGACACCTGGCCCGGAGTTGAATTTGGCCGAACAATTCCGGATGCGGACGTGCTCCAGGTCTCGGATTCGTTTGGGTACGCAGACAGCCCGGAGGCCCGCTGGTAGTCGGTAGAAGGCGAGCCAAAAGCGGAAGAAGAGAAAGTGGTGGTGCTGGACGGGGTGTTGCCGTTGGTTGGGTAGGGGGACTCGTACGCGCTAAAGTTTAGATCGGTGGAAAGCCTGGGCCGAGAATTCTTGTCAGAAGGCTCTTCAGTGGTCGGGGGAAAGGTGTAAGCGGAGAGATTGGACTGGTTGGAGGGAGAATAGGCCTGGCGAAGACTGGTGGGGGGATAAGGCGCGTGTCGAACGCGGCTCTCAGAGTGCAGTGTCGGCAGGGACGCTCGCCGGTCGGCGCGGTAAGAATCCTCAAAGGTGGTGAAAATGGAAGGCAGCTGGACTTTTGCATCGTCTGATTTTTCCTCGGTGGCCGAGTCGTCCCAGTCCTGGCCGTTTCTTGCTTTTTTTGGCTGGGGGGAATCTGCGGGGGTGAGGGGGCGTTTTTCACCGCGGGTACTGTCGGTGTCCGCAGTGGAAGTGGCGGAACTGGACATGCGGCGGGAATTGTAATCGAGACTGTTGGAAAAAGATGAGCGGGGCCGAAAAAGGAATGTGGGGGGACTGACGGGGACAGATCGTGGTGAAGAAAGGAAATGGCGTCGGGTTTGTTGTCGCTGCTAGGGGTTATGTCAGTGAATACGATCGATGGGCGACGGCGGTGGGCTTTAAGGGAAATGACAGGCGTGACAGGGCTGACGTACAGGGCGTATTGCAGCTGCGCGACGTTGTACGAGTTGAGCTCTTGCGACGCGCTTGTGTGCTCAGTCGGCATCGAGTTGGTGGTGGGAGCAAATCCAGCCACTCTCACGCGCATTTTAAAGACCTGGAGGAAATCGCCAAATCCGAGCCAGCGACGGTAGCGAATAGCATCTTCATCTAGGAACACAATCGGCCCAATTAATCACCCAGATCTCATCACGAACTGATCCTCAGTCGAACCAGTCCACCACCCGGCCCACTCCCCTTTTGGCTAAATTACAGGCACACTCTCCAAACTCCGCGCGTCTGCCGATCCTGCTGCATTTTAACCTACAAACGCAAATCGTGATGTAACATGTCCACCTCGATCACCCTCTCTTCTTCCCTGTCCTCAGCATCCCCACCAGCAGATGCTGCGCCTTGGCCCGTTCCTTCTCAGTCACCTCCACCCCGTCCAGCATCCGTATCTGCGGGCATGCCCTCATAACCAAGCCCCGGTATGCAAGTCGTCCCAGGTACGACTCGTCCGGCAGATCCCGCCGGAACTTCGAGTCCAGCTCTTGCCACCCAGACACTGCCTTCGACTCTCCCGTTCCCTCCGAGGGCTGCAGTGCTCCAGGAATATCCTTCACGAGAAGCGGAAGGTACCACCCGAGCGTGCACGGGTTCATCCTGTAAAACCACAAGGTTCAGCCTCCAATCCATGCGGTCAATGGCAACTCCCGATTTCCAATCCCCGCGAGCGTTAATGAAATCAAACAAACACAACACACGTACCGCAAGTCCAGCATTTCCACATCCGGCATCCGTTGTAATAAGCGGATCACTGGCTTTGTTCCCTTGAGCCGCGAACCTATCATCGTCAGTTTTCGAAGCCGCCCAAGGCCCTCCAGCGGTCGCGCATCTTCCAAAAAGTTGTAGTTCAGGTTCAGCGCCCGCAAGTTGGGCGCCAGCTTCCCCAGATCCTCGGGGAGCGCGGTCAACCGGCACGCCGCCACCTCCAGGTAAAGCAGATTGTAGCACGGCTCGCTCAAAAATCCGCTCTTCAGGGGATTACCTGCACGCCGTGAGCTCAATCTTTTTTCCCTCCTATGCCCAGACGTACCAGAGAGGTACAAACGCTTGACATCGCGGACATCGCGGGTCAACAGGTTCCTGCATCCCGAAATCAGCTTCCCAGCCCTCTGATCATCACAAAGAACTACTCACAGTCCTCGTCCACTCTGATTCCGCAGGCTCAGGTTTTCCAGTTTAGTTAGCCGGTCCACCTTTACGAGAGTCGACAGGCAATTGTTATCCGCATACAGCGTGCGAAGGTTTCCCAGTGATCCCACACGGAGCTGATGCAGTCTATTGCCACTGACCCGCAGGATACGCAGCTTGGGCATCGACCCCTCGATGCTCAGCTCCCCCAGCTCATTGCTATCTGCGAAACGCAATCAACCACAAGCAAGTCAGTCAGTCAATCACAGCATCCCAACAGCCACCGCGGCGATCATTTTCGCTGTCGCACCTAAATTCAGCGCAACCAGTGCTTGCAATGATGCCAATCCAATGACGCTGTCCAGGCGATTCTGGCTCATGTTCAGCATCTCAAGACGCGTCCTGATGAAAAACACACATCAGCACATGGACACATACCCAAGGAAGCCCACGAAAAATCACGCACCAGCGATACTGCGACAAGTCGACCGAGCGTATGGAGTTGCCCTGCAGACTAAGCTTCACGAGACCATCCATGCGCTGCAGACCCTCGATGTTCTTTATCTTATTTCCGTCGGCTTTCAGCTCCCGCAGGTGTCGCAGGCATGTGAGCTCTGCCAATGCTCGTGAGCACACGGTAACCCTAGCAGTAAAAAGAAACTGGTCACCCACGGTTCAGCGACTCGATGTCGTTACGGCTGATGTCCAGATTCTCGAGGTTGGCCAGGTGGTTGTAGGACGTGAGCCCTGTGAGGCTGCAGGAAGGGCCGCACCCGAGTCAATACAATGGAACACAACAACACTCGGGCAGCCCTGCCGTTAATTAAAATGAATGAAAGGACTTGCCAATTTGACGCGACAGATAATGTCCTCACTGACCCGGGGACTCCACTCAGCCACGCCAGCTGATTAGAATTACTGTGCGGGAGAAATAAGTAAGTGGACGTGAACGTGGACATGGACATCGGTTATTTAATTGTGAGAGAGTGTGACACCACGTACAGACTCAGCGCGTCAAGGCGCGGCAAAAACTCTTTTAGCCGCGCGACGCTCTCCAGCTTCTTGTCGGACAGGTCGATAGAGCCCAGCTCGTCCCAGTGCGGCGTGAACGGCTGCACGTCCGTGATCACTTCGACGAGGCGGTCGTGCGACACGGCGAATGAGCACTCTGTCAGGAAAGTCGCGTTCACAGTCCTGTTGTCGGCCGTGAGCGAAACATGGCGCTGGGTTCGCGACCTAGAGAACATTCTTCGCGAAGACTCCTCCCCGGTGGGCCTCCGGTACGACAGTGCCTGCATCTCGGAACTCGTCGAGCTTCCCGCCTTTACGGGGGAGTCGTGTACATCTAGTGAAAATGTTAGGATCCTAGACTTCACCCAGGAAACACCACTCACCGTCATTTTCCAGAGCATTCATCATCTGGGCGATACGCCTGGAGCGGACGGACTGGACGACACCGCTCGTACTGGTAATGATCTCCTCCTGAGACGCCAGTAAATCGGTTCCAGCCTCCTGGTCCTCCCCATCGGTAGTCGTGCTCTCCCCAAGTCCCCTTATCGGCCCTTCCCTCTTCCCGTCAGAAAAGCTGACAGACCGGCGATGGCCTTTCGGCAGGGGCGTCTGAAACTTCGACCGACTGGGATCCTTCAAGGCCGAGGTGGGTGTGGGGTGGGCTTTCAACGCAGATCGTATATTGGGTGTGCCTGTAGCGTTGGAGTTGGACTGTAGGGAATTCGCGCGGTGCGGGGTAAACATGGTTTCCGAGACGACAGGTGCTGCTGGCGAAGGTTGGAAGGGGGGTTGGATGGCAAAGGGCGGGCTGGTCATGGACATGGATTGGCCGCCGAGGTCGTCAGAGTCGTAGCCGATGACGTCCGTTATCGTGGACTCCTCGCCGCCGCGGTCGTCTTCAGAATCGGTTGTCTCGTCACCCTCGAACGTCTCGACGCCCGTCATCACGTCCACGATGAGATGTGAAGGGTCGTCTGTGGAGAAACTGGTCAGCTCCATCTCCTCCTCGTCATCGACCTCAGACTGCTCTTCAATCCGGCTCATCTCCGTGGGGTGCGGCTGCTGTTCGATGAGCGAGACCTCGGATGCAGGCTCCCGGCCCCTCGAGTCGTCCCGCAGACTCTCAATATCCCCAAACGGATCCTCGCTGAGCTCCTCCGTGGGAACCACTTCGTCGATACCCAGTGTCGCCTGTGCGGTGCTCTTCACCCACTTCATCATCACTTTGTCGAAAAGCATATCCCCGAGTCTGTCAGGTAGTTGGGGGAGGTCGGTCGGAGCAATAGTTCGAATATGTGCTGGGCCAGCGTGCTTGACAAATGAAGGTGCGCTCCCAGAGGTTAATGTCGTTCCAGATGCAGTACTTGAAGATACAAATCGATTTAGATCGTCATTGCGCAGAGATGAAGAAGGATAGGAAGGAGGTGCGAGTGTTGATAGAGCAGTGGGATGTGGAGCATGAGACAGAGATAGAGAGGAAACACGAGACGATGGCGCCCGTCGAGATGAAGGTGCCTGGGAAGAGTGGAGGGATCCGTCTGAAAAAGACCTGCGGTCTTGAATGTGAAGACGGGAGACTTCGTCTGCAAGCTGCTCCGAATCCACTAGTATTCGACGAGCCTTTCGTGGACTTGGCCTGCCCTTCGACGCGTTAGATTTGGTTGACCTCTGGGAAGAAGTTCTGCGATGACCAAGATTTGGCTGATTCTCCTTTTCATCCGGGGACGCGGGTGGGATGTGAATCGAGATGAGGTCTTCGACGATGTCTTGTGCATTTGAAGAGAAGGAGTAGAACTTGTCGTCCACTTGGCTCGTAACATGAGAGCGGTCAGTCTCCCCAGAGAACAACCGTTTTCTACCCCTCATATCGTCCTTGATTTGAGCCATCAGAGCCGCTGCCTGCTGTCGATATGTCGACGACGAATACGAGCCACTATTGGCGCTACCACTGCCAGGTACAACCAAGAAGGAAGGACGCCGTGAAGGATCTGCAGAACCCAGTTTGTCAAAGATTACCGGAAGACATGTGACGCCAAATACCTTGCGAATCCAGTTCCCTGTGGTCGTCATTCGTCTTCAACGGAGGTGATTCGTGGCGAGAGCTTGCGACAGTCGAGATTGTGGAGAAATCGCGAGCCTGCTTGATTTGCTGCATAAGAGATCGAGACTCGCCCACATAATCCTTCCCAATAATCTTCGGTCGTGCAATAGACGCCCCAGCCCCAGCACCCTCTCCATAGTCACTCCGCGGGCTCAGCTTGACACGCTTTGTGCTTCTCAGGTGAGACATGTTCTCGACAGAACCCGTCATCTCAGAAACACGCGACAAGCCATTATTAAAGCTGGTCGGTGAAGGAGTGGTCCCAGAACCAGAGTTGATTGCGATCGAGTCTACCATGGCGGATAGATGTTCGCGTGTGTATGTGTCGTACTGGAATTGGAAGAGTCGCAGGCGAGGATCGGTGGCGGGAGGTGCGGCGGTATTTGGGGCGAAGGGGGGATTTGGTGTGCTCTCCGCTAGTGGAAACGCTCCCTCGCTGGCCGTGTTGGGATTCAGCAACCCTTCTCGAGGAACTGCAAAGGTAAATTGACAAGCAATGCTCGCTTTGCGCCCGTGAAATGAGTTCATGTCCGGCATGTCTGTCTCCAGGATTTCGTCCTCCTCCGCCTCGTGCTCATGGGTTTCTTCAGTTGGTGACAAGTGAGATGGTTGAGATAGAGTAGATGGTGGCATACGAGAGTTAGTCGCCTTCGGTGGTGATGGCGGCTCAAACATTCGTTCAAGAGGCATTGGGCTGAAAAAATCCTTGATGATCCCCTTCTTCGCGCGCCCTGGCGTTTTGGGCATCAATGGTGCGCTCGGAATGTCCTCGCGAATAAGGAACGTTCCAACAGGTGCTGGAGACGAGTTTCTTGATGAAGAGCCCGAGACTTCAAGATCGCTATTGGTGCGTATGTGTGTAGACAGAGGAGCAGTTAGTGAGATAGAGCGTGTGCCGCCGTAAGTTAGGTTGTGGTCATCGCTGTCGCTGTTCTCGTCCTGTTCGACCCATTCCTCGTCGAGCTCGTCGGTCTGCCATGCGGGGGCGAAGGGTGGCGCGTTCGCCGACATCGTCTGGCGATGACGAGGGCTGTAGACTGTTGTTGGACTTTGCTGGACCAAAATGATGGTTGATGTATGCCACGTGATCGCGCGTTTGTTTGGACTCGCGTGGCAAGGTTGCGCCACGCTTTTTGGAGTCTCCCACTAGCCAATCGATGCCAGTGGGTATACGTCGTGTAAGCTCCTCTCAAGCCCAACTCTGATCATTCAAATGAAGGACTATCTCGTTCCTTTCCCCGACCGTGCCTAGAAATCGCCCGCTGGTCTATGTGATGGTACTCACTCAACTTGAAGTTGTTCTATCCACACGCTACGTGGCTACCTTGGTCTAACATTCGTTCCCTGATAGAAGTGCTTCTCTATGTAGGGAGAAAGGATTGAAACCAAGAACATAGACTTTGCCGATGTCATACCAATGTCAAACTTGATTGAACTTAGTCTGTCGCCTCTGCAGCTGCCATGATTGAGGCTCCCTGGTATACTTACTGGGTATTGCGTCTGAGCGAGTCCACCATCGTGGCTCACGCACCTCACGGTATCTGATAACAAGACTTTTGTGTCTCCCACGTCCTGCCATCCCAGCCGTTCATGATCTCATGGGAACTCCACTCCACACCGATGCCTAATCATCAAACCTTGCTCCAAGCTGCATATCATTCGCTTACTGGATGTTCTGAGTGTGCGAAGTACAGTGTCATCCTCATTTCGCGCACGTTTGAACCAACTCGACTCCAACCCGGAATCAAAATCAAACGCTCCGAGTCTGTTCTGCGACAATGAACGGACATGTCTTCCTTGTGGGATCGCCCACTAAGCCCATGGACACTTGACGGTAATTTTTACCGTGTCTAGACGTAGGCTTCCAGCCTGCGGCAGGGTCGCGCGATAGTAAAGCTTCTGCCCAATCGTCGTCGCTACAAAGTGCATCGGTGAAAAATGGAGTGTCCTTCCATTTTTTTGCGCACAGGTGACGGATCTTAGATGCCTTGAATCCTTTTTGCCCCGTTCAGTTCACTCCTTATGCCCCAAGGTCCAGGACAACGGCCATACACGCCATTATTATCTGAAGAGGGCGGACAGATTACGACAATTTCCCCGTCCCATTATGGCTTTTTGTGTTCAACAAATTTTCTACTCTGAGCTCGAGTCCTGGAGCCTAATGACCGCCGCCGCGGCTAAGCTAGTAACACCGACATCATCCACACTTCGCCAGCAACTCCTTCCAGTGCGTTCCCCTGCAGCCCAAGAACAACCCCACAAATTCTAGTGGGGTCCACCCTGCAAACGGTCTTTAAAATTCCCCTCGGTATTGTAGTCCCCGCTCCGAGGCGTTATCTCAACATTTGCACATTGACACTCCCCTGTTGTGCATGTAAGATTTCAAAAAAAAAAATTGGTCGGGCAGGATTCGCAGATTGACTGATTTTCCCCCAGATTTCTCTTGGAAATGTATGATGTGTCGCGCATTGTCTGCATTACCATTTTGACGATTAGCGCCACCCCCCGGAGCCGGGCTTTAATTTTTCCAGATCCCGGTCAAAACTATAACGCTGCGTTTCGTGTCCTTGTCATCGCTTGGAAAATCAGCGCCACCCCATAAATTTCTACAGTCGGGTCCGCTCATCCTGTGTTACGAGGAGTAATTCTGGACCGCGGTGAAAGTTGCGCCAATCTCTTGACGTCCACGACAGCATGGGACCATAATTCGACACAACATCACCCCTTGCATTCTCGACGTTATATTTCTGCTTACGATAGAGGAGTCAATCTACAAGGTGGCATTCGAACGAAACTTGTGCCATTTGAAACTCACGCTGACTGGCCCCTGTCATGCATTGGATAGGCTCAAAATGAAAAGACATCAATCCGATGCCGATATTTGCCTCCCTGACACTTTCGATCTCATCTCTCAAAATGACCTTGTGTCTAGGATGACAGTGTCGTTATTCGAGCTGCCCCTTCAAAATCATGTGGCTCAGTGTGCTTGGTGCTCGGTGGTTCGGTAACTTCGCGCGCGGCGGCGATTGGTAGAACCACGGTGCCGTCGTATTGCTCAGTCGGCAGACCTCGAGCGTGTAAATCCCCCTGGAGTCGATAGTACCTGCTATTACACCCTTTGTATCATCAGCGCAATAGTGGAGTGGGCGGCGGCGGAGCCTCGGACATCATCATGAACTTCTCATCCGCTTCAAGGAGCGCACCCCGCGTTTCACCATGTACTTTATCCTAAAGCTTTCACTCCAGTTCCCATCATCATATGTGCGGATACAACTGAAGGTTGGTGGGCCGGGAAACGGCACAGCCATTTATGCCTTCTACGCCCTCATCATGCTCTGGCTCGCAAAGGTATACAAATGTGGCAGCTCTGGCGCAACAGCTGGAAGAATCCGGTATCGTTCCCACCTTCTCTTGCGCTTCAATCATAATGAAACGACCGCTTTCAGATGTGAGATGTGACCCCCAGAATCGTACTAGAATCATTACGACACCCCCACCTGGTTGGCCAACTCTTGGAATGCGTAATTTATCAGTCAGCGCTCATCCCCTCCGACGTGTACAGGATACATCGATCGGCGTTCGTGGTCTCATATCAAGCTGTACAGAGTCGTCGCCGAGTTAAGTGAGGTCGACGTCTACACCGTAACGATGGCTTGGGTTAGAACAGAAACCCATATACCGCGCGAAGGGATACATCAAGCACATAATCTGTCCAATACAGCGGGCATACTATCCATCCATGCAAACATTTGCCTCCGTCGCCTCCTTAGGCTTGGTGCTTTGCTACTGAAGGTCAGATGATGCACGGTCCATGTGTGGTGTAGAACCGAAGGATAGGTTCTGTGACAAAACCGGGCTGGGGGATCACCAATGTCGTTCCTGAGATACCTTGATCTAATCGACTGACATCGGCTCAATATGGTCCCTCATATGCCAATTTTGGAAGGTGGCGACATATGGCACTCGGTGATGATGCTTGTAACCGAGTACCTACCCTTCTTTTTACCTCTTGAAGTCGCTCACGGCTCCAGCATACTGTTCGATGTAGCTAATTGCGACTCGAGACTTCGTTGAAGCCCTCAATGTTCGGAAGGAACAAGACCCCTTGATATCGCGGCGCTGGTGACTGATCCTCTGGCTGGATTGTACACGGGAATCTACAAGACGTCTACATATTTGCTCAGGCGTTTTTGCTCTATTCTAAAACTATGGTAATGATGGCGAGGAGGGGTATTGTGTAATCTTACTGTGCTGAAGACGGGCTTACTACTACTGCTTTGTGAAGCGTACGTGTACAATAGGTTGGGAAATGACCGGTAGTGAGGGTCTAAGGTCGGTGTCATGAATCGTGGAAGGAACTGATGCGATGCTGATGCTATGTTGTCTATGATGGTATGCTGGGGATGATGCTGTTGAATAGAGGAAAAAATGAATGCAAACGGAATGGAAAGTGGATAGGCCGAGACAGCCTGAAATGATTACAGTCAAAGGTCGGCGACGCTTGGGTTGACGAGTCCGGTCTATTGAAACCATGCTTTTTAGTGGAGCGTTCTGGGACATCAAGTTCCTGAACACGTACCGACGTTGAAAAGCGAACGAGCAAAGGAGTTAGACTCGTATAGATGATACTAGCGACACGCGACGAAATCGACGAGGATTTTGGCTTTCGATTCGGCGCATCAAGTGCCTGTCGAACTCATAGGAGCTCGGGTCTGCGTCTAACGATCCACTCTCGTCCTCATGGGTGTCACTTTTGCCAGGCATGATCCACGGCGACGAGGAGTACGACGAGCTGCGAGGCGGTGGATCTAGCCGTTTCGTTTTAATAAGTGACTGGATGGGTGAGTACGCCTGCGTATTCACGGGTGTGAACCCATTGATTTTGGTGGTCGAAAAACTTTTGGTGATTGTGGTGCTGGAGCAGGCCAAAGAGGGTGCTAGGTCGTCATCGTCATCGTCCATGACTAAGGGTGAGGAGTGTTTCCTGATGGCAGGGGCTAGTGTGGCGGGAACGGGCAGGATTGTGCTTTGCAGGGCATGTGCGCGGAGTCCGGAGTGCATGTCGTTACGATTCGCGGAGAATTTTGGGAAGGAGTACATGAATGGTTGCTCTTGGGAGTCTAGATTTCGGGACAGTTCTGTGAATCCGGTAGCGTGGTGCGAAGCAGAGTGAAAGTCGGATGACACGGGAGACATATCGAAGATGAGGTCTGGTGACATTGTGCGCCCAGCTGGCGAGCCGTTCCAGCTGCCGATCGGTCGGCGGCGCGAAGGAATCGTTATGGGCGTTGAGGAAGAATGGGTACGGATGTCGTATAGGTTGGATTTTAGTGGTGGATGCGAAAGTTCCATTTTGGAAAGGGGCTGTGAGATGAATAGGTATATGTATATCATGAAAGCGCCGTGATCGGGAAGACTTACCACGAAGAACCTTTCGGAGAAACGGCAGTGTTGCCCTGAGATTGAAAAACCTTTTACCGCCGCTTCCGATGACCACGCGCACCCGGTAGTGCACCTGCTGGTCGAACTCCGACTGCTGAGCCTTTTGAAGCAGAGCGTACGCGAGTAGGAGAAAGGGAGATGGTGTGGTAGTGGTACCAGAGAACAAGACCAAGTGGCGAAGTTTTTTTTTTCACGGCGTGGCACCGAGCCTGTCAATCAATTGACTTCCGATTTTGGGGTGAGTTTAAAGGGTTCAAGGAAGCCTGGGTGAAGAAAAGAGCGGGCTTACCTTCTATGTCGGTTGACGGGCAATGCGTGAAGATGGTAAGATGCAAGGTGGCGGGAGCGTGGTGAAGGAAAAGTCGGACAAGAGGAACTTCCGTTCACAGGGCATCATTCAAGTCATTTTACCTGTATATATCACGTGACCCCATTTATTGTTCGACGTCATACATCCAAATCCCAGCCTTTGTCAGTGCGGCTGGACGCGCTATTCTGGAATCAAGTGGCCAGCTGGAAATACCGAGGTAGCTGCAGTCTAGTTATTCACCAAATCACTGGGATACCGTGTTAATGCTTTGTGCTTGCAAAGATCAAATTTCTTGACCTCCAATCATCTACGCGTTTCAGACGATAATTTTGGCGGCACATATCTTCCCCGCCTGTTGCTTCTCCAGAGATTCAATTTCTTCACATATGACGTGACAAAGCTCTCGAAGAGCCCAACTCGAAGATGAGACCGACACGAATCACATGAGGGCCCTCGATCAATGATGTCATAATGAGTATAAAGGCTGCTGCGACTCAGTGTTCACTGCCTCAACCAAAACCACCATGTCCACCCACTCAGTTAACGTATAAACACCACTTTTATCTCAGAAAGTACTCTAAAATCCACCTAGGTATCAGGAATCTCGCCTTCTACCAGCGAGGCGCAGCTTCACGACTTTTTCACGTACGTCATGATCAATGACTCCCTTTGCCCCAAGTTCATCTGATCCATCACGATCCATCCAATAGATTCTGTGGAAAGCAAGTCCAGTGCTACTCATCGGCTCGAGCTTCTATCTGATCATCCTAACACAGGATCGATAGCATCGAATTTGCTGAAAAATCTCAGCATGCTGTGATTCATTTCGAAAAGTCCTCTGCCGCTAAGACGGCGCTCATGGTGCGTCTCATATATACCGAGCTGCGATTATAGCCCGCTGACAGCCTCTAGTTGAATGGAGGCACACTTGGCGGCGCCACTCTCACCGTTGCGTCTGATGTTGCTCATCAGGACGAGGAGAGGGCCTCGAATGACCCGGTCGAACAGTCGGATAAGCCCAGAGCAGGAAGTGAGCTGAATACAAGCTTTGAACCGTTCCTTAAATGACGCGAATCTTCCTCAGTCGCGGCGGAATACCTCGCTAAGGGCTACGCCCTTTCGGACCGTATCCTCGAGCGCGCAATTGAAATAGACAGTGAGGCTTTTTCGTCCATCTCGTCCATCGTGTTTCACCCATGTCTGACTATGCTCTGACAGACAAGCAAGGAATCTCGAATCGATTCTTGACTTACTTCCAGTCTATTGATACCTCGCTCGGATCGCGCACCCTGGGCCCGGATCAAACCATCTCTGGCAAGGTCCAGTCGACTGTGAGCTCGGCAACGCAGCAGGCTAAGAGCGTCGACGAACAGAAAGGTATCTCCAAGACCGCGACTGATGTACGTCATCCCGACACACCTTTTGTTCCAGACGCTGATTTCAAACTTTCCTAGTACTACGAGAGAGCCATCGCATCCCCACTTGGTCAAAAGGTTCGCGCCTTCTATACGTCAACGTCTAAGCAGGTCCAGGACATCCACGAGGAAGCGCGTCGCATCGCCGACCAGCACAAAACACCCGTGACGTCTACCGGAGAATCTGGTGAAAAGTCTGACACACCAGCAAGCCCACCGGCAAGCAAGGAGGCGGGTGTCTAATTGCGAGGCTTCGAAGGCTCATGATATTTTCTTACCGGACTTTGTTGTAATAATTAATTCGCATTTCAGTAGCTTCTTGGCATATTCAACTCGTTTTTTGAACGTGTCCCACAAAACGAGGAATCTCCGAGAAGCCCAAAGGAATTGCCAAGGAATCGGCCGACATTAGCGACGGCCGAATGCACCCTAGTCTCCGACCAGTTTCGGCCTTGGACAATTGTAGTAGTTGTTGGTGGCTAAGACCCACCTCAACGAATACATAAATGCATGAACCTGTGCCGTACGAATTCTACATTTGACACCACACGATGAGCACCAGCAACAACCCAACTACCACTGAGAGTGTAGACAAGCCTGACGCGTCCGGGTGGTCGGCGTCACTCTACAACAAGAGCGTACCATTCGTATACTCGGCCGACTTCACGGCGCCTGTTCTTGAGCTGCTGGCAGCGCAGCCTGGCGAACGAATCATTGACTTCGGATGTGGCAGTGGCGAGGTCACTCTCGAGCTCCAGAAAATTGTCGGGCGTGCACCAGGAGGTGTAGTCGTCGGTGTCGACTTCAGTGAGAGCATGGTACGTCATTAAAATGTCAATGGTGGGCTATCGTTGAGTGCTATGTGGCGCAGATCGCGAAAGCCAAAGAGAACGGCATCCAGCACGCGTTTGTGTCAGATATACAGGCCTTAGACTTCCCTGAGAGTGAGAAAGCACAGGCGGAGCAGAAGTTCGACGTAGTTTTCAGCAATGCGGCGCTGCACTGGTGCAAACGTGATCCTCTTGGGGTACTTCAGAGCGCAAAGAAGGTGCTGAAGCCAGGCGGGCGTATTGTCGCAGAAATGGGCGGGTTCATGAACTGCATAGGTACGAATTTTCTTTTAACGTTCCTCAGCGATATCTGATCCAGGCCACAGGTGTACGGGGTGCTCTGCATCGCGCTTTGAAGACCCGGGGGTACGATCCCGTAGAGCGCGACCCGTGGTACTTTCCGTCCATGGAGGACTACGCGAAGGTATGCGATTCCAGATCCAGATAACAAGTAGTGCCATCCTGACATTACATCTCCAGTTGTTGGTGAACGCGGGATTCACGCCGAAGCACCTATCCCTGACACCCCGGTTTACACCACTGCCGACAGGCTTGGGCGGCTGGCTGGAAGTGTTTGCGCGCCACTCTCTGCTGGCCGGCATCCCAGATGAGCAGGCCAAGGAGATCATAGAGGAGGTGTTGGACTCGTGCCGGGTGGATTGTCAGGATGAAAGCGGGAAGTGGGCGATGGTGTATATGCGTCTGAAGTTTTCAGCCATCCTAGAGTAGATTCCCGCAGCACTTTATGCAGTGAAGGCAGCATCTCAGATAGGATAGTGTGAATGATGATGAAGTCAGTTTATTGCGTGGAGCTTAGAGGTTGTCGTGGATGAGAACATTCTCCGAGTCACACGGTTCAAAAACATATATTTGATCACTTGGCGACTGAAGTTGCTGTTTAAAGCTGTTCAAAGTCCCTCAACCATGCCCTCGTCATACTAAGCTCTTGGGTTTCGATCTTTGCTCTGTAATTATACCATGTCCTCTCGTCGCAAGAATGCGGATGCCTCAGGAAAACACCATCGATCGACGAAAGCCCACTCTACTCCCACCGACGACAATGACGTGGATCCTGGTGTATCTATCTCGCAGGCAGCGCCAGTCATCCTAGACTACTATTCGGTGAGTAAATCATGCATTTATGTCTTTTAAGGTCGACGCGAGCTCAAATTGAAGGCAGACACTATCTATGGTGTTGGGCGGATGCTGCGCGTAGGTTCCCGTGGCAGATGCGGGGACGTGGTGCTAAGAATTCATTAGGAACGTGTGGTCCTATGAGCAGCTGCTCATGATGAATCCTCACATTGGTGCGTCTCGAATATTCGCTGCATATCATTTGTTTAATTACCGAGCTCAAAGGATCCGCTCTCACCTTCTCACAAATGCTGTTCATCACTATCCAGTCGGTGCCAACTTTCCTTACCATTGGAAAGGGCCAATTTCTGCCTCGACTCAAACCTCGTCAGGTTCCCCTCGAGCAATGGGCCTTGCAAGTGCTCGCATTGACCACAGGTTCTCTGCTGAATAACTGGGCTTTCGCCTACCAGGTCCCGCTGACCTTACTGATCGTGTTCCGTTCTGCGGGTGAGATAGACATGTTTACCGAAAAAGAGTCATATTCTGAGCCTTTTCTCTTTCCACAGGTCTTGCTATTTCCATGATTTTCGGGTTCGTTTTCTTGAAGAAGCGTTACTCTTTGTTGCAGACGGTGTGTATTATATCCTTCCAGCAACAAATATGACTCATTCTTGCAACAAGACATCCGTGGCTTTCGTGTCTGTTGGTGTGATTCTTGCAACACTTTCCAAACCGAAGACGCCGAGTGCAGCTTCGACAAAGTCACCTTTGCAGTCTTCAGACGATCTGCGGAGATATTTGACTGGTGTATTCATGCTGGTGGCCTCGTTGTTCTTGACCGCTTTCCTGGGACTACTCCAAGAAAAAACCTACAAGAAATATGGACCTTGTTGGAAGGAAGGCGTCTTTTATACCGTACGTCGCTACATCTGAGCCTTGGTATTCTAATGTAATGTTCTTATATTCCTCCTGCAGCACTTTCTTTCGCTCCCGATGTTCTTGTTCCTCGCCTCGGACATCAAGCAGGGTATATCGAGCCTGTCAAGTGGTCCTTCCACATCGTCTACTCTAGTGTCCTTCCTGATCTTGGGTGGCAACTTGATTTCGCAGCTCATCTGCGTCTCCGGCGTTAATAGACTTTCATCGGTTCGTGGCACCATTTAGTCTTCGCCGAGCTCTTCGCTGACTCCCACCCACAGCAAGTGTCCTCTGTATCAACCAACCTGGTTCTCACGACGAGAAAGGCGTTGAGCCTTTGCCTCAGTATCTGGTGGTTCGGTGGATGGAATACCCAATTAGCAATCGGTGCTGGGATGGTCTTCTGCGGCAGCGTTCTGTTCACACAAGCCGGCAACGCGAAAGCCAAGCAACAATAGTGCTGCAAATACATACCAGATTGCATTTATAACGTCGAGCTCACGAACACCGCCATCAAACCCAGCCCAGGCTATACTATCATTTACATTCGATAAAGGCGCCAGCACTTATAATCGACGTTGGGGACTTCGGGAGCATGTCGAGGGACGATCATGTCTAAGCGTCCAAAAAACGTCTTTCTGATTGTGAAGTTGGATGCTCTCGTTCCTTGACACAAGCTGAGGAGGGAAGAATTGGATGTCCTTGACTGTCCATATTCCGTTGGCTGGATCCTGTAGAGTGGTGCTCCTCCACTGAATTTGAACTGATGGAGGTTGGAGTCTTTCCCTTGCTCTCGCCGCCCTCGTTGGCCATGCTTCTGACGAAGGAGGAGCGCACCCATGAGAGTCTAGCTATAGACGATGTCACATTGAAGGTTAGAATGAGGAAATAACGTGGAGGGCTACGACTGTTGAACGTCGAACCCTAGAGCGAAATGTAGTGTTGGCGGCCTCGTAGGAGGGTTCCCCAGTGACTCAAGTTCCCGAGAGACGACAGGTGTAAACTTCTTTTCCAATCTTTACGCTGATCGCGTCTACATCAAAGGCCCCTGCCTTTGTCGAAGATATCTGAGCGCCGTAAAGCTCGTTGAGATCTGACACCAGGTTGCCGGGAAGATGGGGAATGGTGATAAATCTTTCGGCCTGTGGTTCGCGAGAATCGCCGACGGCATGCATGCGGTTCCGAGGGGTGCCTTCATCCAATGTGGGACTGTCACCGGCGACGTTTGGGCTTGAATTCTCAGTAGGTGAAGGTCTATCGAGGAGCACCCATGCGATGGACGCGTGAAAACGAGGGTCTGAGTAGTATTCTTTTTGTCGAATAGCTTGCAACGCCGGCGTCAAGGCACCAGCCATGCGTTGTAGCTGAGTTGTATGTTAGCAACTTGCAAGAAAACATCGTCTTGGAACGCTACCTCACGGTGCCCAGCACCAACTTCCATCGTGAGGAATGCCCTCGTGCGTTCGTCGTTGATGAGTTCCGAAAATGTTGCGAAGCATAAAGTAAACCTGTGGTAACTCTGGTCAACCTCTTGCGTATGAAACCGGAAGGATTCCCACTCACGGTGGAAAAGTCTCTGAAAGTGTCTTCACTACTTTCTTGAGGTCTTCTCTTTGATGTGCCCGGAGGTATGTTGGCCTAGAAAGCGAGATATGCAATTCGCGTTTCTTCGACGGCTCATTGCTCCAAAAGTCATTCAAGGTTGGTGAAACGGTCTTGGAATATGTCAGAATGTCGTCCATGTAACGGCTGAGAACTGAGCGCCGATCCACAACCAAGGAGACATAAACATGTGCTACCCATTGCCCTTCAACATGAGGATTGGTGCGTATTCGACCTTGATGCAATTCTAGACGGTCTATAGGCAAAGGGCTGAGCATTGAAGAGGATAACGAAGGGAGCTTCCTGTTTAACGTGGATTATTGTGTAGCCCATGATAGCGCTCTCGAGAGTCCAACATACCTTCTCTTGGCTGGAGGGTCCGGTTCCTCCTCTTCGCCATCGGAGCTGGAATAGTTCACGAGCATTTCTGAAGTTCGCTTCATGCAACTACTTTGTTTCCAAGGAGATAAAGACGAGACTTCACAAGCACCCGAGTCCGCTCTTAGAGAGGAGTAGACCTAACCCTAAATTGGTGGTTATTTCAACTGCAAGCCGGAATCAAATCTTGAAAGTCGCCGCCATGAACGTTCAGTTTATCAACAGTCTTTCTGGCTCTGTTGAGCCCCAACAATCGCATACACACGAACGGGGCTCAGCGTCACATAGCCATGGAGGAGGAGATCATGGTCATACCCATGAGCAGATGGATCATCCTGGTACATTCAACCCTGGAGCTGTTATCTAGGCTGTTCATAGTACAGGAACTGATACGGAAGTTTCCCGCAGGTAAATTCTCTGAACGTGATCTGCCTGACTACTCTTCCAGGAACTTCGAAGAAAGGGGCTTTACAGTAGGGATCGGTGGGTGCGTGAAATGTTGCCAATAGATTAAGGGTACACTTATCTATTGATCGCTCCGTAAGGCCTGTCGGTTCCGGCAAGACAGCGCTCACGCTTGCTCTTTGCCAAAGACTTAGGGAGGAGTTCAACATCGGTTCGTTGGTGAATTTACTCTAACAAGAAGAACTCTGACATGACTCCGTGCTGTTTGACAGCAACGGTCACAAACGATATCTTCACCCGTGAGGACCAGGAGTTCTTGATCAAGAATAAGGCGCTGCCTGCATCACGTATTCTCGCCATCGAGACAGGTGGTTGCCCGCATGCCGCGATTAGAGAAGATATTAGTGCGAACATGGGCGCCTTGGAGACACTGCAGGCCAAATTCAACTGTCAAATCCTTTTCGTTGAAAGCGGCGGCGACAACCTGGCTGCTAACTATTCCAGGGAGTTGGCGGACTATATCATCTATGTAATCGATGTGTCGGTGCGAGCTTCAGCGCTTGTATGACGCGAGTTTTCCGGGCACTGATTCCTATCCGTCGACAGGGTGGTGACAAGATCCCGCGCAAGGGTGGCCCCGGTATTTCGCAATCTGACTTGCTCGTTGTCAACAAAGTGGGAAAAATTAAATTTGAAGTGAAATCGACGCACGCTTACCTGTACCCGTCACTAGATCGACCTCGCTCCTTATGTCAATGCCTCCCTCGATGTCATGGCACGAGACTCGAAGCTGATGCGAGGTGACGGGCCGACCGTTTTCTCCAGTATCAAGGAGCAGAAAGGCATCGATGATGTGATCGGACTTATCCTTGGTGCTTGGAGGACTGCAGGGAGCCCAGGCAAGGTAGGTCCCGTTGGAGAAGATGATTTTTAAACATATTCTGCGAGTGTGAAAGCGTAGCATACACTGTCTTGAAAATCCTGCGCATGTGGTTCGTACCCTACAACTCGATCATCAGTTGCAACGGTACTATCTCTTTTCTCACAAAATAGGCTGAGCTCACCGTTCACGAGCGGATCAACATCTAACTAATCTTATCTGCGCCTCTTGCCGCCGCGGACTTTGAAATGAGACGTCAGCCGCCTCCAGAGCATATACAAACCGCGTCTTCCTCCTTTCCCTATCAGCCACAGCTTGTCCACCTACCACATCCACGCTTAATCTTCAATTTCTCCGCAAGCCTCCCAACACAAGAACTTCACTTGATCTACTATACCAACATGGTCTTCATCCAGCCCCGCTTCGTCGCTCTTATGGGCCTCTGCTTCATCGCCTCTCTCTGTTCGGCTGTTCCCAGCCGAGAGGTCAGCCGCTTTCTACTTTCTCTGGCTCAATCTCGCCTAACGCCTTTTTCATCCCACAGAATGCCGGTCTCGTCGTGCGGGCCTCGCCCACCGATTCGCTCACCAACGCCATCTCTTCCGCCTTCGGTATGAACAAAGATAAGGACTCTGGTGGCAAGGGCTCGAAAGACGTCGACTCGAAGCACTCTGACTCGCCGAAGGATGACTCGACTGAATCTTCCAAGGACTCTACGGACAAGAACAAGAGAGACAACTCGATTCCTGCTGAACTTCATACTGGCGACTGGCACAGCGGCAAGCATCATCACCGGCGCCCCCACCTTCACGGGACACACGGTCGCAGGGACTCTACTCTGAGCAAGAAAGACGATTCGACTCCCGCTGAACTTTGGCGCGAACCCTCGAAGAACTCTCACATCCACAAGCACACCCACGTCCACAAGCACGTCCACAAGCATGTACATGCCAACAACGACGGTCGCGGTCGAGGCTGGTAGATCTTGGACTCTATGCTCGGGCGTCTGTTCGCCGCAGTACTTCTCGGTCTCTGTCTGAGTTTTAGTTCTGCGACATACCACTGGGCTTGTGCACCTATTATTCTCTATACCTTGTCCATTCTCCGTCTATGTTTGTCTGATATAATGAAGTAAAGATTCCGAAATGAGCTCTATGTTGAACTCGGTCGCGTCAATGCTGAGCGCTGCCTACTACATCTCTTCAAGTTTCGATCTATGTGGCGACTTCTGTTCAAGTATATGATACTTACATACTGGCTTTCTTGTGCCGTGGATCAGCTGCTTTGTACGAGAATGAGATTGTATCCTGACTTGATCCTGGCCCTGTGTCAGTGACTCAACGCTTCAGCGCCGGCGGTCTCCACTTACTTATGATGGGTTTAACTTTTAAGCGACCTCATAGGACCACACCGGGTACCTGTGTGAAGGCCGTATGTTAGGCTGGCTCTTGGGCCTCAGGTCGCATCATATCGCTGGTCACGGTGAGTACTTGTTTCTTATCACAATCTCGACCCCGTAAGGCTCGCTCATTTTTGCACTTACTTTCTCGGCCCGGGTTTGCACCAACAGACATCCACCGTCCAATGCGCGCGTCAAATTCAACATGGTAGTCAGTTCAAATTGGTATTCCTTCTACACTGCCAAGCTCATTCGTAGTACTCTGCGGGTTTTACTTCTGGCGAAAATGACCAGAATATCGCCCGTAGTGGTGTACCTGAATTATTAACACACATCACATTTCTAAGTGACGGCGTCTGCTCGGCGCTACCTGGCTTTCAGGGCGAGTCCACACTACCACACTATCGGTCGTGCCTAGGCCTTGATTAATTCCACCGCCCATTCCTTCGTGTTGAAGACAATCTCCTTGTACTTACGCCACGCCTTCATTGGCAGAGAATTTTGGAGATTTGAAAGGTACTTAGTCTATCTTTGTTATATTGTTTCCCAACTCATGATTCCTAAGAATACGTCGATCTGGGAGCTCGGCGCCCGGCGATGGAGTAGTTCCGCATGCCCGAGTGATGACCCGGGCGATGTCTACACTGCGCTTCGCATCGATGGACCTTGGATGGCTCCAGTGCAAATGGAGACGAAGCCTGAGATTGCTCAGGCTTCTTTGGCAAACTCACGAAGGAAGCAATTGTGGCGCGCCTTGGAAGCTCGGATTCATGAGGCGCATCTGGAAGTTAACCTTTCCGTTTGTCCAATGCTATTTTTATAACGGAAGCAATCTGAATCCTTTTTCTGTCGTCCAGGGTTGGTTCAACTTGGTTGATGGGCCAATCAATGATGGCGCGCTGGCAGACAGCGTACACTGTGTACAGAAATGAAGGATGGGCGCTTTGACTTGACCAGCACCCACCCGAATACTGAACCGTTCAGGAGTCCTCTCCCATTGACATGCGGGCAAGTTAGAACTCGACGTCAGTGATACACAACGAAGACTACTACTGCCATATCAACTCCGTGAAATGGCCCCAGGACATAACGTTGGCCTTGGTAAGGAGACTTCTGCAGTCCGGAAAGTACAACTTCCTGATCATCACACAGGGGTCTTCATGCTTGGTGTATTGTGTCAGTAAAGTTGTACTTGAAGCTTCAAAAGTTGAAGTTGGTTTCTCATCTTTGGCACCTCACCACAGTCAATCTGCTTCTGTATGGAATTGTAACGTTCCAGTACATCTCCTATAGCAACACTAGTGAGCTTCAACTCTCTCAATTTACCACGCGCGCTCAAAGTTGCTAGAATTTAAGGACCCATGGTGGGTTAGGTACGTCGCGACTCCGGATATGTACAGTTTAGCCCTCAACCATTTCACCACTGGCAGGGCGCTTGTCTGGACACTCTTGATACTGGACACAATGCACATCGTCAAGTCAGTGCCTATTTTGTTGTTTGATATAGATGTTCAGGGACTCATCTTGGTTTAAAGCACCACATACGCCGCATGGCGGTACAGGTACGTAGATTCTTTCAATTGCTCGGTTTAACATGAGTTCACTCAGCTCCCAATCGACTTCATAGCGCAAAGCATTTCGCTGATCCGCTGCATAATCTTTGTCGGTGTCATTTTCCGGAATTCACTAGGCAGCCAGTGTGACTGAAAGTTTTAATGAAGCTCTAGTATGGCCATATACTATTTCGGCGCTTATCCTCTCGACCATCGCTGTTCTGGTCCAGATTTTTTTGGCATATAGGTATGCTATGCGGGTTGTACAACATCCACAAATCTTGACTCAGTATGTAACTGTTCTAGAATATATCGCCTCACGATGAATAGGGTGGGCATTGTTTTCTCCATAACAATCTCTGTGGTAGCTCTCGGAACATGGGGTTTTGGAATCGTCACAGGGATATCCATCGCCAGACTTGCTTCGTATGTGCCATTTGCCCTCGCGCAGAACCCTATGTTGATATAGGATCGTCTACAGAATTTCTCAAACTGGCACCGTTAGAGCGTTTCCGACTGTATGGTTAAGCCTTGAGTCGGGAATCGACATAGCTATCACCGGTGAGCCATCGAGGTTCTCTCCTTACGCAACGCAAACTCGGACTGAGGGCCTTTTATAGGTGCATTGACCTTCATCCTCTCGCGCTCAAGAACGGGGTTTCATAGGTCGAACAGGATTATCAATCGTCTGATACGCGCGTCGATTCAGACCGGTACGCATGTAGTCTGTCAAGCGCGAGTAATCAACTAAATTCCATGCAGGTTTTCTTGCGGTGATTTTTACCGCACTCACCCTCTTTCTTTACCTGGAGTATCCTGGAACGCACTACTTTGCCTTACCTGCCTTTCCATCTGGCAGAATCTACACGATTGTGAGTCGCTGAATATTACTACTATCTTTAAGTACCAGCCAACATTCATCGACGCCGTGGCAGACTATCATGGATACTTTGCTTGTGCGCCACAGCTTGCGAGAGTTCATACGCGGTGGCCGGGTGGGTCGACTGCCTTTTGGTATTGCCGGCAAAGGTCCTCAACCATTTCCATCTGCTTAGGATGCGCTGAGTAATGTCTGGGAGCCAGATAGCTTGGGCCACACATCAACAGTGCGCTTTGCGCCGGCGACACATCGTGACGAGGATTTCATCTCGTCCACCTCATCATGAACAAACTCTCGAAAGAGCGCTCTGCGATCTCGAAATTTGGCCTTGTCCTTCGTCCACCGTTGAACCAACTACAATCCGCGGTCGAACCAATTACTAGTACATCTACTATACAATCCACTTTTGATTCCTTGAATACATCATCATAATCTTAAGAACGGCCTGTTAAGTTTGGCAACTGTGACAGTGACGGGTTGTCAATATTGGCGTTCGCAGATCGCGTATGAGTTGTGGCCTCGGTGTCTGCGAGCTCGAGGTTGAGCTCGTGTATCCCATCCCCACTCTGAATCAGGATTTCTCTGCCCTTGTGGAATCCTACCATTCACCGACCTGTCTCATCCTCAAACATCGAAACGTCGGAATACAGAAGTAAGTAGGTTCGCTGGGTCGCCTTCAATTCGAGTGTTCACTTGTATTTTTGGCAGCTTCTCGTTATCTATGGCGGTTTCTTGCTTCCGGTCGGTTTCCGTGATGACAGAGGTGGTGGCGACGGTCGCCTCAGGTAGCCGTTGGTTGGGCGATTGGGCGGTTGATTTTGATTGCGTTGGTGACATCCAGAGCTACGGCTGATGATCGGGATGGCTAGGTCGACCTCGAGCGTCTTTATCGTGCCGCGTAAGTACGAGTACCTGACAAGTACCTGACGAGTACCTGACGAGTACTTGTGAAGAGGGGTAAAGCAACCGAGAATTGAATCATGCTCAATCAATCATAGTGATGGTAAAATATCTTATCAGATTGAGACGTCCTTCCGAATTCCTCTGCCCCGCCAGAAACGACCCACTCTAGAGTGCGGCAAAATGGAATCCTCAAGCCCTAGCACAGCCGCAAATCGGCGTCTTCTCTCTATTCACAACCATACATCCCCCATCCCGAGACCAGTCGATGGCGTTGTCCTCGTTCTTCCCACGGGCGGAAAAGTCACCGCGAAAACCTTGACAAACAGCGCCGGAACGTTTGACAACACCCAGTTGCGTCTCAATGAAACCCGAATTTTGGACTACCACTTCCTCTCCAATGTTTCTCTTGCGCTCGAGCTCTCTGCCGTCGGGACACGGTATGAAGGGGCAACGGATCATGTGCCAAAGGCTAACTTACTCGAGATTGCCGTTCCCGGCGGCATTTTGAAGGACATCGCGGTAGCAGATGTGTGGACCGCCATCTATGCCCTTTTTACGCTCTACAGGAAGCACGAACACATCCCCATTCGCTTCTCTTCTGTCCCCAACAGTGAAGAGCTGTCACGATACCTGTTGCTCACCGGCCTTGGCCGTCCCTACCAATGGGGCTCCAAGGCTCATGCCAAGTCCTTGGAGAGCAGAAAGATCATCTTCCTTTCTAGGTCAGCATTCTGGCAAGGCGCAGGGTCCACAGGATACCATGATCGCGGCTGGATTCTGTCTCCCGCGCCCGTCTTCCCCAATGTTCCTTCGTTCACGCGCTCTGATCTCGTCATTGCGTCCCACCCGTTGCGGCCACCGAAACCGCGGCAGGGAGAGGTCATGTACCGCAGATACTGTGCCGCCGTGGGACAGACCTTGGAGCTTGTCTCATTCGATCTCTATGGAAATTCGGCGCGCGATGCCGGCGGGCTATCGCGCCACATGGCGGCGTTCCACAGATGGCACAATGACGAGCGCGTAAACTCTGCGTGGGGTGAGCGGGGAAGCTTGGAGACGCATAGGGAATATGTTGAGGGGGTCATTGCGGATCCGGGCGTCGTGCCCCTGATGATGAGCTGGGACGGCGAGCTGATGGGCTACGTCGAGATAGTGTGGGTGAAGGAGAACCATGTGGCGCAGCATTATCTGAGCGACACTGTCGTCGGGGATTGGGAGCGCGGTATCCACGTCCTGGTTGGCGAGGACAAGTTCCTTGGAGGGGGGAGAGGTAAGTCGAATTCCAGTCCCGAAATCCAGTGTTCAGAGACTGACTCGAAATTATCAGCGGAGATCTGGCTCCGAAGCCTTGCCCACTATTTGTTCCTCTATGATGCGCGAATCCAAAGAGTAATCGGCGAGCCGAAGCAAAGCAATGTTGCAATGGTCAAGGCGGGGTACTCTGCAGGATTCCATCTTCAAGCGGTAAGCTGTCCCTGTTTCTAGTCGTGGCTTTCTCTGACCTTTGATGCTCGAAAGACGATCGATTTTCCCTACAAGCGATCCGCGCTGATGATTAACCCACGGGAGAGGTTCTTTAACAACTGCGAACGCTTGTATTGAGGCTACCGATTGTGGAGCTTGGGGATATTATTACATATGAGGATTAACTTACGGTTTCGCTTCGATTTATATTGAGCTTATATATGCACGTTGATATCGGACTTGGATTCTACGCGTCCGTCCAAGACTTGGACTTACAGGAGCTGGGCTTAGAAATTTCACAAGAGGAAGAGAGACTTGGATGAGGGAACTGTTACCATCCGAAACGTAAACTCCATGTACACGAACATAATTATGATCGACGCTGTGCTAGGAATGCTACACTGGGAAGACTGGGGGGGTATAGTATGAACCGATAAATACTACGGGGCATGCCGCCCACGCGAGTTGCTACACCAGTGATTCAGGAGACCGCGACCGTTCTCTCGGTCACTGGAACTCTCGCATTGCTGAAGATTGTGGTGTTATCGACCGCCCATCCACATGCCCCATTTCCACCTCCATCTTGGCATGACCGGCAGGGCGGGAGTGGGGGCGACGTCGAAGTGTTTCCGGGCAATATCGAAGAACGGCGATGCGGGCGGGTAGCCGTCGATGCGTATTGCGTCGGAGAAGACCTCGGTGCGGATGTGCAGCTGGACCGTACTTCTGCTTCGGCCTCTCCCACTGTCGCCAAATACCTTCCCTGACGGGGACGGTTTCGTCTCGGGTATCGTAGGCTTCTCGAGCTCCCAGATGCTAGACTCCAATCGGGGTTGCTGGTGTTGGAACGGTCAATTGGGGTTGTCAAATTGCAAGCCGGTGGTGGGTGTACCTGTGATCCGTCAACGAGCCCGCGCAGGGTGTGCCGCACGAGAAGGGTGTCCATCATGGTCTGGGTATATTCCACATTAGACACGGGGGACCTATCGCTGCGCCATACGTACATTCGAGTAGACACGCCCAACCGGAAACCCCGTGACAATAGGGAAATGGGATGCAGGGTACTTGATGAAAAGGACGAGCGTGATCATGGTGAAGATGCCGGAGAAGAAACCTGCAGTTTCCGTGTCAATGCCTTCGTTAGTAGAGTATTAGAACGATCTTACCGGTTTGCATTGAACCACACATGAGCCGGTTGATGACAGTGTCCGATGTGTGAAAGCCGGTGCGTGATCGTGAAAGGATGGAACACAGCACGCCTGTGATCAGTGAGTCCACCACCATCTCAAGGCACAACCAGGCCGTCATAATGGGCTTCATATCAGCAGCCCTTGACATCCTGCCGTTGTGCTTGGATTCAGTACGATCATGGACCATTTGAATTCGGAGAACTCACGATCTAACACGGAACACATATGACACCTAGATAAACCCGAGCACCAAAGAGGTAAAAGACAAGAAACTAATGATGCCGTAGCCGAGTTTGTTTCTTGTGAGTCGGAAGATTCTGGCGACGGTTCAGTGGTTGTCGGTGTCCAAAATGTAACCAGAATGCACCTGTACCCCAAGAACATCTGAGTGAGGAAGGCGGTGATTGCTGTGGTCAAAGCAGCTGTTGGGTAGGGCCATATTGCATCTACAGCGAGGTGAGAGTCGGCAGGCGAGGTGCTACGATGGACTTGCTGGATAGTGCCGCTGGGCTGGTGTAGTTCTGTACGCTGTGACACCATGATGAGCTGAAGATCGTACACGCGCGAGAGGGCACTGGCGACCTACGCGTAAACCCATAACATATAAAGGATCCTTTGAGGGACGAATGAGCAATTTAGAAGATGATTTCAAAGTTGAAGACGGCGCACGACTTGCTATGAAACGTGTCTAAGCAAAAGAAAGAGAGAACGAGTGTTCTGGGAGCAGTGTGTGAGCGGGGCGTCAAGGGTGGAATAACTTGGAGGGAACCCAACCGTATCCACACTGGATCGTTAAAATCTGCAGGGCAACGTCATCTCATAGCCTTTGAACCGAAGGAAAAGGGTGACATAAGGCCGCTACTCACTCGTATAGCGATAGGACAGGTACCGGAAGGACACGATTCCGTAAAGATAAATGTGTTCACTGGTAAAGACGGAAATGAGGCAGCATCCCAAGATGAAGCAGGAAAGCGTACGCAGTACACCAATCAGGAGTGCACCTGCCCCATAAACTCTATATTCAGCGCATATAAGAATTAACAGTCAACAAGCCTACTCACCAAGGCTCACGTCAAACTGCCCCATGCTTCCAGACCAGGCCACAGGGACCGCAAGGGAACGGTGGAGAAGGACAGCCAGATGGATGGAATGCTGGAAACAACTCGAAGGTCATTGAACCGTTAGCGTTAAAATGGAACGGCGACGCTCTCCGTGGACCCTTCACCAGGCTTGCTGACAAGGAGCGCGAGTGTTCAGTCCTCCCTTGATCCTGCCACGCGTCCAAGTTTGCACTACGTCCTTCCTGGAGCCGGAGTAGGTATGTTCGGGCGGACAGAGAAGTATATCGCCATGTTGGTTTGGCCCTTGAGGCGACGAGAGGCGTCGGCGGTTGGTTCTAGGACGAGTTCGAGATCTTTGACGTTGTCTTGGAGCGAGCTGCTGTGAACAGCAAGGGAGAGTTCAGGAACCGCGGCAGCCCTTGATTGTGGCGTGTTGGCGTGTTTAGCTGACGCAGCGTCATTCTCGGGAAAAGTGACCGCTGCCTCCGAGAAGATGGTCCGCAATTCTGCTTTCTTCGACATCGTTCAACGTTGTGGGGGTTCGGGGCAAGGAGGGCGGAAGATGAAATGGGAATGTGTGTCCCGGCGAGATGTAGATTAGATCAGATTAGACCGTGGCGATCGCAAGTAATTGCTGAACTGGTGGTATCGTGTGTGAAGTGGATCATATTTGTCTTCTCTCATTCCACGAGCAACTGCAAATCCTTGAGCCACTGTGATGGCCCCTTCTCCACATCAAAAATCATTGGCACTGTCCCCTTCTTCATTGGCCCTGTCCGTCCTCTCCTCCTCTTCGATAACAATTCGCCCTCGGCCGGTATGGGTACATGCAGATCGTACCCGGTATCATATTCGATGGGGGTGAGGATTTTGAGGACGCGTAGAACGAGGACAGGTGGGCGAGAGGCAGGCCTGGCGTGCTCTGGAAGCGGTGAGATCTCCAAGCGAGCAAGAAGACGGCCTGTGTGTGTGTCAGAACGCTTGCAAGGTATGTAGGTGGCCGAAGGCGCACCGTTATATGGAAAATGAATGGTCCCGTGCCGTCGGTCCAAGAATAAGTTTTTAAAAATGACGCGCCCGTGTGTGCGCGTGGTGAGGATACTGATGACACAAGCAGTATCTTTCAGATTTATCTCAAATGGCTGAGTGAGTGTGAAAATTGTCTCTGTAGCAGCGTATCGTGGGCTGCAGTCATGCCATGCAAGCTTGAGGGAGTCCATGAAACCGCCATCAATGAGGCCGTCGGAAGCGATCTGAGCCTTCAAGGGGGCAAACTTATCCAGAGTCACGATCCGAGGAAGATGTATGGACCAAGGAATGGAGCCACGAAGAAGGTCGGCACCCGTGGAGAACAGGTTAGGGTCCGGCTTGGGGGTAAGGCGTAAACGGATCTCTGCCGCAATGAGTGGAAGCGAAGGAGGGCGATGTAAGTAAAGGAAACCCTGGGCATAGGGAGGAAATGGAATGTATGTATGTCCGACGGTGCCGAAGCGGAGAGGCACAGTTGCGTGGCTGGTAGCACTTGGTAAATGTACTGTGGCCTGCATTGTATCAGAGAAGTCAACGAAGTCGGAAGGCGCAAGGAGGTCCGGGTTCAGAGTTTGAAATTGTAACGGCCGAACTGGACCCCTGGTCATAAGCCTACGGTGAGTGGCACATCCGACTCGCAGGAGCGCGCATCGATGCAAAAGCTGGCGCTGCAGCATGGCGGAAGCATGTTCTAGCATGAAGTGAAGTCAAACTAAAGATGAACGATGGTTGTGTGACTAGCGGACGTTATGCTGCACATGATCTTACACGTGATGTGACACGCCAGGAAACGCGACCATTGCTCGACTCGCCACCAAAACACCACTCCACCGAACACATCAACCTTGGCGCTCTAAAAAACAAACGCTACGTACTTACATTCTCATAATTCTCTTCTACTTATTTCCCACACTTATGCTTTCAAGTTTACAGGTCTCTGCTCTGGCAGCCCACACTGATACATATTTCATTTCGGGGAACCACCTAGGCTCGATCGGAATCGACACGTGCCCATTCAGGTTCACCACGACCAGAGCAATTTGAATTTCAACAACGTCGGTGAAAAATGGAGTCCTTCGCATTTCTTTCCTGTCTCTTCTTCCGACCATGACTACAGGTGGATCCACCACTCTGTTTTAATTTATTTATTTATCTTCACGCACGCTCCGCCGGGTAGGAGCTTGAGTACTTTACAATCGAGATTTGGTAAAGAGAAAAAAAGGCGGAATGGTGCTGCATTTGGCGTGGTGCAGAAGGATGCAGGGGGACCATCAGGTTGAGCGGTCCGCGGAACACCTATTAAGCTAAACGCGTACATACATACATACTTTTAGCCTCGCCCGCACTTCGCACCGCCACCACAGGAGGCCTAGGGACTCCTCCTCGGAGCCAGCACCAGCGCGATATTACGGCCGCTCCCCGTAGCCTGATCAAAGAGGTTGACCGCCTCGATCTCGTACCCCTTGAGCAGCCCAAGCTGACGATTGAGCTCCTCGCGGATCCACTGCACGCGATCCAGGACGATGTAGCTCTCGACGACTGGCCCGAGGAGACAGCGCAGTACGTGGAGGGAGGCGAGTGTGGATTGGAGCTGTAGGTTTGGTGGGTCGTTGGGTAAAGTCGACGGGTCAGAGGGAAAAGGGGATGAGGAGGCGGGGGAAGAGGAAGACGGCGGACTTGTCGGGGCTAACATGGGACTTGAGAGGGATTTAGAGAAGGAGAGGAAGTTGACCCCGACGCGCTTCCCGGCGAGGGCAAGGAACGCAGGCCACGAGTCGTACGCAGAGTCGGGGAGACGTCCGAGGCGGCGCATGGCAGGCGTGCTCCCCGTCTCCGTAATTTCTCCTGCTACCACTGCCTCCCCCTCATCTGCAGCACCCAGCACACGGTCATACAGCCTCCCCAACAACGCCCTCCACACGACCTTGCGGATAGCGAGTTCCGCGCGCGCGAGGTTCGCGGGGGAGTCGTGCCAGTGGTCGGGGATCTGGGCCGCCATCTGGTACGCGCTTGCCGGGAGTGGGTTCAAAAGCGGGTTTGGGTGGGTGCTAAGCAGAGATGAGAGAGGGAAATCGAGCGGTGGGGTCATGAGGTTGTAGCAGCAGCCGACTGCGATTACTGCGGCGGGGTACCAGGAGGGGCCATCGGTGGTAGGGGACAGAGAGAAGACGGCACGGAAGAGGTCCGGGGTGAGTGTGCCGCAGGCGTGGAGGGCGACTAGGATTACCGGGACGGGAGCTGTCGTAGCAGTAGTGGTGGGTATCCACTCGTCAATGGCCTGTACGAGTGTAGGGGCGTCGAGATGAATGGTGCGATGAGTGAGGCGAGGCACACTCTGCCCGCCGCGCCGATGAGCGCCGTGGGTCTGGACGTGGTCGCTGTCGAGTGCGAGCGTATGAGTGTCCGCAGTCAGTGATGAAAAATGTGCATGCAGCGCGCGGGTGAGGTATCCCTGGCCCGCACCAACGTCGACTATGCGGATAAGCTCAGTGGTGTCGCCGACGAGATCAGCGATGTACTGGGTCATGCGCGAGACCTCGTGGTGTTTCTTGGGAGACATGCCAAAGGGAGACTGGGGGATGCGGACATGGAGGTCGATGGGATTGCGTGGGAGCTGGGCGGTGCGGATGGCTGCCAGGAGTGGATGGGAGGCGGTGGGGTCGACGAGGACGCGCCAGTCGGGCCATTCAGCGATGGCTGCAGCGATGTGGTCAGCCTGGGCGTCGTTGGGGTGGACGGCGAGCAGCTCCTGCACATCGGGCTGCCCAACCAGGTCGTGGACGGAGCCAAGGGAAATCATGGATCTGATCCCGCCCTGATCGGAATCGACACGTGCCCATTCAGGTTCACCACGACCAGAGCAATTTGAATTTCAACAACGTCGGTGAAAAATGGAGTCCTTCGCATTTCTTTCCTGTCTCTTCTTCCGACCATGACTACAGGTGGATCCACCACTCTGCTCCACGACTCCAACGACTTTCACACTGTCGAGACAACTCCTCTTATCTCCAAGAGCTCCTTATCTGCCTCCCGCCCCGTCAGGTCTTATTCCAATACCCATATCTCTCCAAAACGCCGTTTCTACTCCAAAACACGCCTCTCCAAGCAGCCTGACAAGCTGCACGTCGATACTGTCAAGCCCAATGACCAGAACCACGTAGACCACGATGGCGACGAAGAGCACGAACCCTTGAGCATTACAACACTCGCCTCATCCTCGACTGCATCCCACGACGACCACAACGAATGGCCATCAACCGACACCAGCCAGGGAGACCCCTCCCCCGGCGCATCTCCATCCAGGCTCAAGCATCGTCGGCGCCCGACCCTAGCATCACGCATCTCTCTAACCCTCGAAAACTCCGGGAGCGTGGCTCGCGACCACCTCGCATCAGAGCGGACCTTCTTGGCGTACGTGCGCACAAGTCTCGCGATTGCGTCTGCAGGCGTCGGTAAGTCCCAGTCGTTGTGGGTTCCTTGCTTTATGTGCTACCCACCCCCCTCCAAGACTATTCACGTCAGTTAACCTTTTGTTTATCGGCCTTCTCCGTCTTCTTTAGCCTTGGTCCAGCTCTTCACAGCAGCTTCAGCCAATCCCAGCCATTCACCGGACCACCGCCTGCACTACTATGTGCAGCCCCTCGGAGCCATGACCGTGGTCATGGGACTCATAGTACTCATTATCGGTGCGGAACTTCACTCTTATCACTCCAGACCTAGCTGCGTGCTCACTCAGACGCTTGCTCCCTTTACTTTTAGGCGTGGTACGATACTTCTCGGTTCAGGCTGCCCTGACCAAAGGAAACTTCCCCGTCGCGCGCGCACTGGCCGCGTTCATCACGATGACGATGTCCGTCCTAGTCGTGCTCACGTTTGGGATATTGATCACTGGGAGGCTGGAGACGAAGAAATAACGGCAACCTCCACGCTGCGTACTTTCCTTTTCTTCTTTACTTCTGAGGTGAGTCCACAATGCTCATTTGAGCGTTTTCTCTGTCTTCGATCAAGTTCTTTGTGGATCTGACTCTGACACGTCGTTCGCAGTGTGTTCTTCCTTCTGGAGCTGGGACATCAAGTTAAGAGCTCTCAAGCAAGTCGGAGTCAGTTCGGCGACAGTTGCTTTGCTGAACGGACGATTCACATATCATCTCTTCGAAGGAAATCTTATCAGACTACTACAACATATCCCCGCAAGGTGCAAACTGTATATTGCGAGCTGGGAGTGCCTTCGGAGTCATTTTCTCTTCTACCTCACGGACCTTTTTTCTCATCCCCATTCCCACTGCTCATCATCCCAGATTCACGATTCCACTCAACGTTTTTTCTCACTCGACGATGACGCGATTTATACCATGTATTGTGCCGTATTTCTCTATTGTGATAATGTATCCATGCCCCAATTTTTACTTATACGACTCTCTTGCAATGAGTGTGAGTAGAACCAGACGTTGACCTCGTAATTATATATGATGGCAATGAAGCGACTTTCGCTGGATTGCACTTACCACTGCTTGGTATTGAAAACTTGTCCAACTCTGGTCTTTAATTATAGATGCGCTTCATGACACCAGACATTATGGTAAAGAAGCAGCACAACCCAGAGACCAAATGTCTAGTAAGATCTACAATGAACATCTGCACCTTTCTTTCCCGGGACATTTCCATGCGCGCACACCGACGCGACGGACGCGTAGTCACCACGTGTTTCCGAACTTCTGATCACGAACTCCTGTGCGCAACTGCCATGATCATGATGGCGTCCACGATGTCCACACTCTCAGCTGCCTCTTGCACCATATTTATCTAATCTCCGTGGTTTCGTGTCTTTCTTGATCATTGCAAACTAGGACACGTCGGTCTGTGATTTGGCCCTTGGGACAACAGTATCCACTATCGCCGTCTTCCACTGCCAGACATGTCGGTCCAAAGGCGCCCGGGTAAGGCTAAGCACGACAAGGATGCGTTCAGCGACCCACCGCAGGTCGTGAGAGACGCTGCTGCTGCCAGCAGCAAGAGGAAGGGCGCACACAAGTTACAGTCAGTCCCTAGTCACTTCTCTATCCATGTACTGGCAAGTTGAGTATGCCTATGATTACAGACGCCGCCTGATCCTCCTCGTAACGGCTCTCGCAGTCGCAGCCACTCTCATCTACTTCGACTCCCTCAAACGTCTATTCCACACGGACGTTGTCAAAGTCAAAGTCACTGAGCCTCAGGCGGCCGCACAACCGCAGAGCTCCCGGGTCGTTATACCCGGTGACGGTATCTCTACGGGCGAAGAGGACGACCCGTTTATCGTCGCGGAACTTCTCGGGAAAGGGAAAGGGATGTTGGCTATTCGGGATATCGAGGTGAGCTGATGTGTGCCATGTACCATGACCCGATTTGGTCTGAAAGAATTTATCTGCAGCAAGGCGAGCGTATCATCACAGAGAAACCTGCTATTCAGGCCCCCGACCACAGTGCGCTCCCCCCCTCTCTTACAACAGATATACTTACCGTAACCCTATTAACGTACACAGTAATCGGCTCTCCTGCGGCGTACATTCAGAAACTACTGAACGAGACCACCCCGGAAGTGCGCAAGGCCATCCTGGACCTTTCCTACGTCAACTTCCCGGAGGATAAGGATCCCAAGAAGGACCTGGACGAGGTGGCGCTTGCGATATTCCAGACCAACGCGGTGGCGACGTCGGGCGGGGTCGCCTTGTTCCCGCGCATGGCGAGGTTGAACCATGGGTGCTCCAAGGCGTTTAATGCGGTGTATACGTGGCGTGACAATGAAAAAGTCCTTGTTGTACACGCGCTGAAGAAAATTTCGGCTGGCGAGGTAGGGCTGAGGTTGATATCGTGTGTTCGACTGCTTCTCTGACCCACATTGTTTGGTGATGACAGGAAATTCTGACAACATACGGGGACACTAAACGGCCCAGGTCTGAGAGGCGGTAAGCATCAAATTGTAATGTCAGTGCTAATCTACTCGTCGCTCACGACAATGTGGCAGGGAAACGCTGAAGCAATACTATGGATTTGACTGCACGTGCAGCGTGTGTGCGTTGCCCGATAATGAATCTCTGGCGTCGGACAACCGGCTGCTTGCGATCGCAGATGGGTATGCAAAGTTCGCCACCTGGGGCTCGAAGAACATCACCGGGGTGGAGGCGGTCGAGACTGCGAGGAAGATATGGGCCATCGAAGAGGAGGAGGGGTACTGGAGTGAACGCGGGCGGCTTGCTGCAGATGTCTCGTATGTGGCAGCTGCGCATTCCGAGTAAGTGCTACGTGCTACTCCATATGATGTTTGCACGTGCGGTGCTCATGCGATCCATCTTACCCACAGTGCTTCAGCCACCCGAGAGTGGGCGGAGTTGGCGGTCGAGTGGTATGGATATGAGTTGGGCCGTGATAGTGGCCATGTGAAGGAGATCGGTGGAGTTGCGGCCAAGCCCGAAAGTCATCCCGGGTGGGGGACGCGCGATGCTCTGGAGGTGGGCGGCCCAAGGTTGTAGCAAGCAATGCAGCGGGGTAGGAGAGCAAAAGGCCTGGACCCGCGGTTAGGACTAGGCTTTGCATGGGCTCCTGGGGGTAAATGTACAGTAGGTGTACAAAATTATTGACTTGGATAGAAAATCAATGTGGTTGAGGGAGATGCTTGTACAGGCCAGAGTGCTCTATCCGTGAGAGTCGCGTGCACCGGATGATCCGATTTCAAAAGCCGAGCCTCATTTGACCAGTCCGCCACGTCCAAAGTTCCATAACACCCTTCCTGATTTTCCTCGGGCGCTCACTTCTCCTGCCTCCCTCCCTCCACCGCCTCGCCCATAGCATAGCCGCTTGCTTGGAATTACCAGCTAGCAAGGCCCGCTCTTCATTGGTACTTTTCTCACTGCCTCGTTCTCAATTTAGACCAACATGACCGACCTCAATCGTACCACATTTTCCTCAGCTTTTCCGCTCAGTCTCTTTCTTTCCGAGACCATGACGGCGACTTCATCTTCAGACGTGTTGATTCTTGCCCTTGGTGTCGGCCTTGCCGCCGCCTACCTCTTCCGCGATCAGCTATTTTCAGCCTCCAAGCCCAAGACCGCACCAGTCGTCGCAGCAAAAGGTCAGAATGGCTCCGGCAACCCTAGGGATTTTATTGCAAAGATGAAGGAAGGCGTAAGTCCCATCGCGCTCTCCAATAGGCGCCCGCGCTGATCAGCTGTTACACACGCCAGAAAAAACGATTGGTCATTTTCTATGGCTCGCAGACCGGCACCGCAGAGGAATACGCTATCCGTCTGGCCAAGGAGGCAAAGACCAAGTTCGGTCTTGCGTCCTTGGTGTGTGACCCGGAGGAGTACGACTTCGAGAACCTGGACCAGCTCCCAGAGGACTCTGCCGCATTTTTCGTCATGGCTACCTACGGCGAGGGAGAGCCCACCGACAACGCTGTTCAGCTTCTGCAGAACATCCAGGACGAGTCTTTCGAGTTCAGTAATGGCGAGCGAAGACTCGAGGGCCTCAAGTACGTCGTCTTCGGCCTTGGCAACAAAACATACGAGCACTATAATTCTATTGGACGCGCCGTCGACGCTGAACTAACAAAGCTGGGTGGTATTCGTATCGGCGAGCGGGGCGAAGGTGATGATGACAAGAGCATGGAAGAAGACTACCTAGAGTGGAAGGACGGTATGTGGGAGGCCTTTGCTACCGCCATGGGCGTCGAGGAAGGCCAGGGCGGCGACTCTGCGGACTTCGCTGTATCTGAGCTCGATTCCCACCCTCCTGAGAAGGTGTACTTGGGTAAGTGCAATTTTCCTAGGCACAGATTTACGGAATCGATCTGACCCTCGCCGGCGTAGGCGAGCTCTCCGCGCGTGCCCTCACCAAGACCAAGGGCATCCACGACGCTAAGAATCCCTACCCTGCCCCCATCGCCGAATCCCGCGAACTGTTCCAGGACCCAACTGCCCGCAATTGCGCCCACATCGAGCTTAACACCGAGGGTTCCGGTATTACATACCAGCATGGCGACCATGTTGGCGTCTGGCCGTCCAACCCCGATGTTGAGGTTGACCGTCTTCTTGCCGCCCTGGGTCTCGCAGACAAACAGAACCATGTCATTGGAATCGAATCGCTGGACCCCGCTCTCGCTAAGGTGCCCTTCCCCGTTCCCACCACCTACGGCACTGTCCTCCGCCACTACATCGACATCAGCGCCGTTGCAGGCCGCCAGATCCTTGGTACGCTCTCCAAATTCGCGCCGACGCCCGAAGCGGAGGCGTTCTTGAAGAACCTGAACACTAATAAGGAGAAATACCACACTGTCGTTGGCAACGGCTGCCTCAAGCTCGGCGAGGTTCTGCAACTCGCTGCAGGCAATGACATCAAGGCACGCCCAACCACGGACAACACCACTCCATGGGCGATCCCCTTCGATATCATCGTTTCCTCCATCCCGCGTCTCCAGCCCCGGTACTACTCCATCTCGTCCAGCCCTAAGCTCCACCCCAACTCCATCCACGTCACCGTCGTCGTCCTCAAGTACGAGTCCGTGCCCTCCGCGAATGTCCCACAGAAGTGGGTCTACGGTGTCGGCTCCAACTTCCTGCTCAACCTCCGCTTTGCTGCAAACGGCGAGACTGCTTCGCTGGTTGGTGGCGCGGCACCCACATATCAGATTGAAGGGCCCCGCGGCGCATACAAGCAGGAAACTCTATACAAGGCCCCCATTCACGTTAGACGTTCTACGTTCAGGCTCCCGACCAACCCCAAGAGCCCGGTCATCATGATAGGTCCTGGTACTGTAAGTGTTTTCTCGTTGACATCCAGTTTGCCTGTCTGATAGTCCTCCATATAGGGTGTTGCACCATTCCGTGGCTTCATCCAAGAGCGCGTTGCACTCGCCCGCCGCTCAATTGAGAAGAATGGACCCGACGCCCTCGCCGACTGGGGCCGCATATCCCTCTTCTACGGCTGCCGCCGCTCTAACGAGGACTACCTTTACAGCGACGAGTGGCCCAAGTACGCTGAGGAGCTGAAGGGCAAGTTCTCGATGCACTGCGCGTTCTCCCGTGAGAACTACAAGCCCGACGGAAGCAAGATCTACGTGCAGGACCTCATCTGGGATGACCGCGCGCACATCGCAGATGCTATCCTCAATGGAAAGGGGTATGTGTATATCTGCGGTGAGGCGAAGAACATGAGCAAGCAGGTCGAAGATGTGCTTGCGCGGATTCTTGGGGAGGCTAAGGGTGGATCGGCGGCGGTGGAGGGCGCGGCGGAGCTCAAGCTGCTCAAGGAGCGCTCGAGGCTTATGCTTGATGTCTGGAGCTAGAGGGCGGGCGCTGCTCACGACGATGCACCTTAATGACACCGTAATGCCATTCTGTACCACATGGTTGCTGATTCTTACATCGCTGGCGCTACATCCATAATATTTTATGCATACGTCTACTACCTAGCATACATGGAACCTGGACTGGCTAACCTGTAGATTTTGGAATAGAACACCTCTTATCTCTGTCTCTTCTCTTCCTGGTGCAATTTGAGCTCATGGCGTTTGGGTCGTCGAATCTCTCACTATCAGTCAGTTCATCCATTGGGATGTACATACGTCTGAGTTGTCTGTCTAACGGGCAAAAATGGTAAAAAAGAACTCTCTGCCTGGGAGTCGAACCCAGCTTTCGCGCGCACCATGTAACATGACAGGCGCGTGTACTAACCGATATACTAGCAAAGAACTTGATATGGGCTGAGGCAAGATTAATTTATTTGGATAAAATAAGATCAATTCTTGAGAGTGATCGCGGTTGCCATCACTTTGCTCGTTCTCCTGCTCACCTGGGGATGCTGAGGGTGTCGCTAACGAGACCGCGCCCGCTGCTTGCTCGTCATTTCTCCATCACACCGCCGCGATGGAACACTTCCCAGCCGCGTCCGCATATCTCGCAGCCCGATAAACCTACTGACCGTGAAGCCTCTGCATCATCCTCCTCCTCACCTCCGAGCCGCGAATCTTCTTTTCAGTCCCCTGTTGAGCATAAACCCACTGTCAATGAGCCCCTAGAGAAAAGTTCTTCGTCGCCAGTTTCTGCACTCTCTCAATACGACTTGGACTTGGTCAAGCAGCGGCTTCGGGAATGGACGGACGAGGCTGCGGTGACGTTCCGTGCTCGTGCGGATGATTTCACCGCTCGGTCCAAAACGACGTTCTCCAAACTTGGCGCGGAGCTGAATAGGGTCACTGGCTACGAGGTCATTGAGGCTCTCAAGCGGGACGTCGTAGAACAAGGTGCGTGTCGTCCTCAACTATCTATTTCAGTGAAAGTAATTGACGGAAGCTACAACTAACTACAGAGGCCCGAATAAATGCAACACGTCAAGAGGCCCGCGAGGCAAAGGTCGCGTACGAAGACGCCGTTGCGCAACGCTCGAACTCACAACGCAAAGTGAATGACCTCCTGCAGCGCAAATCCATCTGGACAGACAACGACGTTTCGCGGTTCACCACGCTCGTGCGGCAGGACCACCTCTACGAGCAAGCCGAGGCACGCGCTAAGGCCGCCGTCGACGAGACGGAGAACGCCGTCGAGCGCGAGTTCAGCCAGCTGATGCGGACGATTCTCGCGCGGTACCACGAGGAGCAGGTGTGGTCAGACAAGATCCGGAGCGCATCGACTTACGGGTCGCTTGCGGCGCTCGGGCTCAACATGCTGGTGTTCGTGATGGCGATTATCGTGGTGGAGCCGTGGAAGCGCAAGAGGCTCGCACAGACGTTTGAGAGGAAGATTGAGGAGCTTAGTAGGGAGAATGAGGCTAGGCTGGATACGAGCATGCGGGAAATTGGGGCCCAGCTTGCAAACCAGGAACGGCTAATACTCAGGTTGGCGGACGTCGCGCAGACCACGGCCAATACGCCGCCGCCGCCGCCGGTCAAGCAGGTCATACCGGTGGTTGAGGACGTCATAGAAGATCCGCGGACAGAGGAAGTTCACGCTGAACGGACTATACGGACATTCGATTTCAAGCACAGCGCTATTGAATTAGCAGCAGTTGCAACCAGCGCATTTGTAGCAGGCGTAGTTGGTTGTTTATGGCTAGGCCGCTAATTGAGAAGAAATGGATCAAAAGCATCGTATTTCAGCTGCTGGGCAGGAATCGGGCATTGTCAAGGTGAACTTCCTCCTTGGGCGTGGTCATTGCTTGTCCTGATCCTGAAATTTTTCGCCGTTCTGAATCTTTCTCTACTTATTGAGGCTTCGATAAACACGACAATGTACCCTTTCAAGAATTGAGCGCGTCTTCCAAGAGGACGTCACTGAGCGGCACATACCTATCATGAAGAATCTCTGGGAGATTGTCCGTCATGCTGCATGGTTCCCAGTTATAGACGTCCCACTTGGTCCAGCCCCATCCATCTTTAATCTGTCGTAGGAAATTGCTGTGCTTCGAAACATGGAGTAGACAATAAGGGGACATACCTCGGGCTTCTTATGTGGCGCCACAATCACCAGCCAGCGGGCGTTGGAGCTCAATTCCCACAGTAAAGAGAATAACTCGGAGGGAGATTCGACGAGGTGGAGGGCAAACGAACATATTATCAGGTCGATAGTCGGGTAATGTGTCGCGTCCGCGGTAGACTCTGTCGATCCGGGAGCGGGCAGGAACCCTTCTGCGATATCTCTGAACGACAGCGCAGAACACGGCAGAGATGTTCGGTCGAAATAGGCAGCTGATGTGAACTGGGATATACCATGAGCAAAGGAGATGCTTGGATGGACGTAAGCAACTAACAGGGTCCGTGGCGACGATAGTAGGCTGGGGTGCCTCAGGTCCAATTGGAGGTGGCGTAATCAGGGCATTCTTCTGCGGATTTCTTTGCGAGAGTGGCGCTGGCGATTTGTCGGTACCTTTCCCCTTAGAGGACTCGTAGAATTTGCGTCCCAGGGCCCACCACTCTTGAAATGCGATTGTGGCTTCCCCGCTGCATGTAGAATGGGTTCAACTGATGCTCGATCAGAGAAAGTTGGGCATCACCGACCTGCCTAAATAGATTGAGTACGATGGAATCGAAGCAAAGGATAGACATACCGCAGGCCATGTCGAACATCACTGTCTGCGTATGGAGGATGGAGGATTCCATCTGCCACCACCTGCGCTCGTAAACCGTGAGCACAGAACCAGGAAGCGGTTTGGTGACTTGACGCACCTATTAAGCCATTGGAACAAGCAACGTCGAACGCCGGGAAAGTGGGGGTTGCGGTATATCGAGCCGACTTTCATGTAGTACTGCGAAAATAAAAATAACATTAGTTTCCCATCTCTACGAAAGGTTGAGCACCATACCTCGGAAACACCCTGCTGGTAATTCTCCCGCATTGAATGAGAAATGTTTCCTGACGCGACAACGCGATCCCCACGAGAGCCTCGAGACATTGCGTGTAGAGCAAGAGCGAGAATTTGTCGGCCACGCCATCGTTGGTAGTGGTGATAAGAAACCCTAGAACTTTCCATCATTGAATCATTCCAGTTCCAAAAATAGATACTGGCGCGTGGTCCGGCGCGTTGGTGCCTCGCGTCGACGAGCCGTGACCTCGAGCGCCATGACCTCGTTCATCATCAAAGCTCATATCGACCGCCCACAAGCACCGTCATGGGCCCCGGACTCGGAAGCCAACTGTACTTTCTGTCGCATCATACAAGGGGAGCTTCCTGCGCACAAGGTGTATGAGGACGACGATGTTCTTGCTATTCTAGGTTCGTGAGTCATGACTTCACTCGCGCCTCCAAGCTGTGGGTAGTGAACGTACTTTGTAGACATACTTCCATTACGGAGAGGCCACACCCTTGTCATACCCAAGCTTCACTGTGCTAGACTGTCGGAACTGCCGCCAAACTATGCCGCCGCGACCGGTAAAGCCGTGTCAAGAGTCGCCGATGCGCTCACACAAGGTGCGTTCAAAAATCTCTATCACCCTGTCATACATCTCAACTATTTCTAGCGGTGAACAACACCGCTCTCAACGTCGTGTGTAACCAGGAATACGCACAAGCCGTCCCACATGTGCGTTCTCTTTGTTGCCCTCCACCCCTGGCCACTCGGAACATGTTCTCACTGGAGACTCGTGTATAGGTGCACTACCACATCATCCCCGCGCCAACTTTTGGTACCTCTCAGGCCGATGCCACATCGATATTGAAGGAAAAACTGGCAATATCCAAGCCGCCCCCATCAATGGCCGAGATGCACCAGATGGAGTTTGAGTCCCGCGAAGAGCTGGATGACGAGGATGCTGTGGTTCTTTTGAAAGAGATACAAGCGCGTCTGTAAGCTTTTTTAACAGGGCTCTTTGGGATTTATTATTATCTTGAAAATACCCTTCCCGCTTGCTATTCTACAGAACGCTGCGCCTGACGCGGTGTTGAAGGACTTAGCCCGTGGATCATGCAAGCATTAATGGTGTATCGGTAACATTGGGTCTTCCCATGGCCTAGCACTGGGTTCGACTCCCAATTAATGCAAATAGCTCGGCGCATTCCTTCCTTCTTACTCGAGAGTGAAGGTCTTATCCCATCTGTGCTAGGTTCGTTACGCGTCTGTCACCAGTGGCCATGTTACGCAGCGCATCGCGGCCCTCTGAGACCTTTGCGCACTCGCGCCTCCCTACCACCACACACCAGGAGCGCGCGTCCGAACGCGTAAATCTCTGTCGAAAGCGCCTTCACAATTTCTGAGTCTGCGGAGCAAGTCAGCCAAAGGAGTGCCAAAGCGGGACAAACATGTGCGCCACGAGTTATAAGCAGCAAGCTGGCCAGCCACTGCCCTTCGCTAGGATCGGAGTTCGGAAGCTCGACATTTGGTTCAAATTCAGTTATTCACCGCATGGGCGCCGGCCATTGGCCATGGAATATGCAAGGCAGGGTATCGAGAGTGAATTAAAACCCAAGGATAGGGAGGCCGTGATTAAATATCCAGAAGAACTACACTACATCACAACACAGTCCTTCTTCTCTGCCGCCTCCTTCTCCTCAGCGGCCAAGATTGCCTTCTCCTCCTCGCTCAATAGCTGCAGAACGCGGCATAAGTAAAGTGAATGTTGAGTTTCGGACAAACTTGGACACTTACACCCTTCTTTGCGCGTGCCTGCATGGCCTTAAGCCTGCTCTCGCGCTCCGCCTTTGCCCTCCTACCAATTGCAATGCAAATAAGGATACAGATACAGGAATCGAATTCGAATAGTGATACAGTGGGATTAGTGGTGATAGTGATAACGATGCGTGTTGTGGAACAGTTTAAGCGCATGCGAATATGGCGGGTGGTACAAATGCGTTGTAGTTGATGATGGGTGGTGGAGTCGATATCGTTGACGGTTTCGCATCGTTAGTGGTCGGTAGTTGAGGATTGTCGTCGTTAGCGGTCGTAGAAATGGGCATCGACGGTGAAGTAGCGTTATTGTAAAAGGATTTATCAGTGGAAGTGGCAAGGATGGATGAATAAGGGCTGATGAATCATGAGTGGGTACTAGGACGGGACCGAAGGAAGCAGACATACCGATCAGTCTTGGAGAAGGGGATCGCATGCGAAGAGGGCGTCGCGGGCTTTGCAGGTGCAGGTTTCGCGACTTGTACAGGTCTGGATGCTGGCGTAGTAGCCGTGGCCGTGGTGGCTTTCTTGATAGCCCCCATAGTAGCAGCACTCGCAGCAGAGGCTTTGGCGTTCAGGTTCTTTGTGTTTACACCTGCGAGAAGGTTGGATACGCCAGGCCTAGAAGTTGACGCCGCCTGTGTAGAAGCCGCGCAGCTGTGGTCTGCAGGGAATCGGTGGGCCGGGCAGAATTGACTTCTGCATTTCTGGATTTGCGTAGTGAGCACCTGAGGGGATGTGGCTATAAAGAGGGAAAAAACATACGTCGCAACGAATGGGCTGGAAAAGCACTTTCTTGCAGTTCCCCCTGGCGCAAATGGGCATCGTCCTCGCCCTTTCAGATTTGCCTGTCATGACAGTGCATTCTTTCATGATATGGTCCTCCATCCTGTCATTTGGATCCTGTCCTGGGCGAACCGCAACTGGGGTGTTGCAAAATGGACCTGTCGATCGAAAACATGAGCATTCTGGTCCATCCAGCAGACGGTGGGGGCGTACAATCAGGAGCCACACGGTTGTATTTGCTCTCATCGAACTTGGAGCACTTGTGCGCGGCGACCTTGAAATGCTCCTGGCAATAGGATTCCGTACAGTGCTGGCATTTGAACGGCAGAAAGTCGATGAGGAGACAGGAGGGGTGAGAGCACTGCTGTCCAATGAAGAGTAGCTGGGAGTTGTTCTCAGAAGACATTTGGTATAGCGATAGTAGCGGTGAAAGAGCGTAGGACAAGAACAAGAAATATAAGGCAAAGTCGCAGGGCTTACGCGGCCACCAGCATACGCAATCCTGTGCTAAGTGAATCCCGGATCGGGGAGAATGTTTGGGCAATGTTCTCGAAGCGACGTAAGCAGCTGACAGACCGTGATGGCACCTGACCGCCATCATCATGACCGCGACGACAAGTGTTAAGCTCACCTTCGTGCGTTTTTTGTGAGTTCAGAGACCGCTTCAAGCTACATAACATGCAAGCGTAGATCAGACACGGAGAGTCTACGGACAATTTGGTCAGCCGCAATTCCTAAAAATTTCTGCTGCATGCTTACCTTAATTTCTGCAGCGCTTGGTTTGGGCTGGATGGAGAGACTCTGAGCTTTCAAACCACGGTATCTGGCAAATAACCATCGTCTGAACGCATCATCTGAGCATCTCTGTGTAGGAAAGACTGTGAGTGTTTAAGTAAGCACACTGCTACCGTGATTTATTACTCTACAGCAAGCCGAAGCCCTCGGTCGGTCATTTGCAAGCACAAGCCTGACTGCAATTCACTCATCGCCCTTCAAACGCGCTCTCATCACCGCTGAAGCTCTGCAATCCGCGCAGGGAGCCTCGACACCACTGCACATATCCCATCTCCTTCGCGAGCAGCATTTCGGAGAAGGGGAGGGTAAACGCTACGACGTGCGCAGAGAACCAGGGCTATCTCTGGCGCAGCACATCGCGAAGGGAAAGTTCCCAGTGACATACGGCCGATCTGAGCGGTTCCCTGGTGGCGAGTGCTTGGATGACGTCGCCAGGCGCGCGGATCAGTTCGTCGAGGACGTCGTACTTCCGTACCTCCGGCGCGCTGCGAATGAAGGCGCCGACGCAGATTTTGCTGGCATACATGTGGGAGTTGTGAGTCATGGCATTTTCATTGGGGAGCTTGTAGCGTCGCTCGTGAGGCGGGCGGGAGGCAAGGCTGAGCCGAAAATTTTTCGAGGCCTGGCAAACACGGGCTGGACGCTTGTAGAGGTTAAATTGAAGGTACTGGTATTGCTTTTGCGTTTCCGGGATATTAACCAATGGCGGTTACAGAGGGAAGAGGAGGAGGACAGCGACGACATCATCCCTATGGACGTGAGGGTTGTTCAGCACAATTCCTGTGAACACCTTGATGGATTGGTGAGTAGAAAACCATTCTGTTTCCATTACTCGTTTACATACGTCAGAGATATTCAGGTCAGACAAAAAGGAGGCATAGGCAGCGCAGCATACGACCCTGCGCAGAAGGATATACGCTCATTTTTTGGAGGCGCTGGTCAAAAAGCAAAGTGAGGTCGAGTTCTCTCACATGATTCTGTGCTGAATGGTTTGACGATGACGTACAACCTACTTTATAGTCAAAGTACTGGGATTTCGGATCCGCCTGCGATCACCGCAACACCGTGATATCTCGGTTCCGACATCTTCGCACTGTAAGCCTTGGGGACGCTTGGTTGGACTCTCCTTCAGGTTCTGATTCTAGTCGGCGTATGCTGGTCCTCGTTGGATTTTGCTCACTTTCTTTCTAGAACTACACTCCTGAGAGACTAGGTGTTGGACTTCGATCGACTCAATAAGTACGTAGAAGGCTCATATAGTGTATTTGACAGTGGATACGATACCGGTTTGCTTTTTCACCATGTCCTGTTCCGCTCAGCCCAAGAGGTTTGTGCCTTCCCGAAGTGACATGAAGGGAATCAGACTCAGCCCTGTCGTGTTTCGTATTGACTAAGAGCTAACTATATGGTGTTGCTATAACCGCAGTTTGATGCGTACGTCTCGAAGCAGCACGCTGCTATCCGACACAGATCTCCGTGATTGCACCATTGAAGGAAAAGAGTCAGCAGCTGATTCGAAGTCACGGCGCATAGCAAGTTTTTGAAGTCTGGGTAGATGTGTGGCGCAACCCGGCGTGGCCGTGAGAAAATCTACTAATCTTGTCTGGAGAGTCGACGTGGAGATCGACAAGAGATGCAGCCATCAACGGAAAGGCGAGAATTTTCAGGAGGTTATCTTCGGCTTCATCGCTATGCTCAGAATAAGCAAAACGTTGAAGTTGACATCCAGATCTCCGTAACAGTTCCTCTAATGCTGCTGGCGCTTCGCTGCTGTCGGTTGGATATATGCTGAGCGAAGTCAAGGAAGGTAAAGTAAGGCAATCCAAGATGGTCACGGCTTCATCGACGAACACGTCAAGATTTCGGAGACGCGGAAGGACGATTAACTTCTGCGTCGGAGGAAGGTTGTAGCGCGCGAATTGGAAAGGACGGTCACTATAGCGAAAGTCCAGGAGGTTTTGGCATGCTGGAAGTATTTCAACAAGGGAAGTGATCGGGATGTTGAGATCAACAGACGTGAGCTGCTTCCACGGAACATCCTGTCTCTTGAGGTGGAGGTATTGGGAGTCCAACGTCCCTTTACGAAATGATGGGGAGGTATGTACGAGATCCCATAGCTTGGTCAACGAAGAAATATTTCTGTCGGTGACTTGCTCGACTTGATTCCAACCAGTGATGATAGCAGATTCGAGATTGCGGAGAGCTGTGGGGTCTGAACTTTCTAAAATAGGCGGCACTCCTCCCGAGAGCCAGAAGTCAATTGACTTCCAACGGGACCATAGGTCAGTTGGATACTTACCTTGCAACGTTTCTCGCAGTGTGGCGAGATGTCACAAGTCCCAGCGACAATGCGAAGCCCAAAAACGGAAGAAGGGTTTTGAAGTCATACTGACATGCAAGATCGATGCATATATATCCACAAGAGCTACGACAAAAAAAAAGGAATGAGGAATGGTAGCGGTCGGAAATTGAGCGGGAAACCAGTCCAAGAACACAAGGAGCGAACGATGCAGCGATGGGCAATACATGCGGTTACAAAAGGAGAGAGAGAACGTTGGAGATGGCGCGTGGGTATGAGGTGTAGTCTGAATTGACGAGAGCGAACGTTGGGGTGAAAGTCGATACACGGGCCCGAGATCGATTGGGTATGAGGCACGCTATGGTTTTCAAGCTCCAATGGCGACAGCCACTAACATGACACACGAGAGTAAACATGACCTTGTAGAGTCCGTCGTAACAAGGTCAAACCCAGAAGGGGGAGAGGGAGTGGCCAAAACTTTCCATCTGCAAAACGCCGCGCGGTAACTGGTAACGCCTTGTTGTGAGGCTGTAGGGCAGAAGCGGGGCAGAGATAGAAACCCTCGAATTTTATCCATTCAAACGACCCGCGGAACCAGACTTGCTACACACCTGGTGGTACCTGCATCTTGAAGCATTCCCATCGAGGCAGATTTCCAAGTCGGTAGGATTCGATGCAATACTAATTGGCTTTAGCCTTTTGTACAGATGGGATGAACAATAATCTGTGAAGGTGTCGTCAGAGAAAACGTCGGCAGGAACGTAGACGCCTCACCTAATCTGGAGTAACGCTGAGATACGAGTCCTCTAGTTCGAGCCGTACGGCAATAGGCGTTTCTTCAGTTTGACTGCTTGCGTGTCCGTCGCGTATGCCGTTTGTCCCAGTCTGTTGATTCTGCCAGCATTTTTCGAGACGTTCAGATGTGAATGGTTGGCCTTCGCCTGAAGTATTATTGCAAGCTTCGTCAGAGCACGCATAGGAGCAGCTTTGTATCAGGACTGACGCGTTTAAAAGCAGAACCTGACGCAAGTGACCTCCACCGTTTTTTTGCCCCAGAGTGCGACTTCATTTTATAGCCAGCCTGGGCAATGGGCGTCGTCGAGAAGAGACGAGCTGAAATGGCTGATGACGGGGTCGGCCATGATATAGCGGTTAACAGTCGACCGAGCATAAGAAAGGTGGTGGACGTTGTAGTATACTGTACGTTATAGTCAACGGAGAGTTGCCGACTTGGACATGGCCACGTGCGCGGTAAGTGCGCGGCATATTCACGTCGCCACTGCACCAACTACCACTACAATCTATCCGCTGGGCACTGCACGATCTAGATGAGCGAGAATACCAGCACCCCCCAGGACGATGCCGAGCGTGTATGTTGCTTTCTTGACCGATCTACACGTCGAGCACGATATTAACACCGATTAATTATCCAGATCCGCCTGAAACGGCTGGCGAAACTTCAGAACGTAGAAGCTTCCGGAAGATCATCACCTGCAGCATCGTCTAGCACCCCAGCTCCTGCGCAGCCGAAGCCTGTTGCACCGAAGCCAATACCCGCGCCGTCGTCTTCGAAGAGACCAGTCCCCACTACACCCGTCGTCCCATCTCTAGTGCCACCAAAGAAGAAAGTTGCCGTAAAATTGGACCTCACTGCTTGGGAACATGAAAGTGTTGGATATGTATTCAAGGCGACATTGGAGGTGCGCGTCTATGGAGCTATTTCCACGACTTGAACAGAGATATACCTGACCTCGTACAACCAGGGATCGGTGGCTGAACGGACTAGCTACGAGACTGTATGGCTAAAGCAATTGGCGGAGGAATTGGAATCGGAAGGGCGTACGTGAATGCTAAAACTACTAGGTTCCGCCACTCACAGCCTTGTCGTAGACGGCATACAGCTGAACGTCGATCTCGCCGACCGATTGCTGATAGCTCGCCTCGAACTTGATCCCAGTGCAATGTCGTGTGTACAACATACCCTCATATTGAAGTGAGCTGACGGTTGCTGCAGTGACGACCTGGATTTTCTCCCCGTCCTGTCTTCACTTCCTCCTGGGCAAACGTCTTTCGAGTACTTGGTCGGTGCTTGGAAGCGCCTCAACACGACTCGGTCTAGCGTAATCAAGAAAGTTCGTCTGTTTGCTGAAATCGTAACTAAATTCAACTTTTCTGATATGCAGCCACTACATAGGGGTACTCCCCTTCTGAGACTCAGGTTGCGTTGACGAAGCTGGAAAAGCTACGCGAGCTGATCATCAGCTATGCTGGTCTTATCCTTCAAGAGCCAGAAATGTTCCCGCAACCATCGGGGTGCGTGCAAGTCACAATTCATAATTAGAACTCCATTGATAACAAACTAGACGCATGCTTGGCCCACCTGAGCTCATCGCGCCTCTCCTTTCCCTTTCCGCGCTTTCCGCCCCCCTCTCTTCATCGTCTACTGCAAATCACAACACTCTCACGCCCTCTGACATTGAGCAGTTCCTCCAGGACCTCGCACGCCGTTTCGAGCCAGACAACGAGATCGACGCCATCCTTGGTCCGGTGGTCAAAGGGCTTCTCTTTCACGAATCTCTCTTCCGCCCAGAAGGCCTCGGCGGTGGAGACTCGAGCTGGCGAGGTGTCGTAGGCGGTCTGGAGGTGCTTGTGTCGATTAAGAGTATAGCGGCGATGATCACGCGATTGGAGGAGTGGAACCCTGCAAATGCGACGGCGCCTACGTTTGAACGATTGTCACTGTTCGGTCCACTCCTTCGCCTGGGGGTGTTTGCCCGGGAATGGGTGTGTACTTTTTAATCCATTCATATGCCTATGAAGTGCTCAAGTTTCATGCTTGCGCAGCCTGCTCTGGCGCAGTCGTACTTCTCAGAGCCCGACAAACGAAGCAGAGACGATATTGAGTCATCTTTCGCGAGCTTGCGGGGGACGCTAAAGAGCTTACAGGTCAGTAATATTTATGGAATTGAAGGCCGTGCAACCATACTCATCGATCTTAGTCCTCATTATTCCAAATCTTCAACACCCTTGTCCGAGCGTCTCCAGAGTCCCGCGAAGCGGTCCTGCAATACTTTTCTCGTGTAATCTCGCTGAATTCGAGACGTGCCGGAATGCAGGTCGGTGTTTCCTTCAGTTCAGTGACCCGATCGAAGTTCATGTCGCTCCTCCAGGTTGAGCCTGAGACAGTGGCATCGGACTCCTTCATGATGAATATCCAGACTGTCCTACTCCGCTTTGCGGAACCTTTCATGGACGCAAATTTCACGAAGGTACGCTTTTTGATAAATGTAATGGATTCAGAGATTAAACTGACCATCATCCACGTTCAGATTGACCGCATAGATCCTCTCTACTATGCTCACTCGTCACGCATCGATCTGGAAGAGGAGACTCGTATCAAGGCAACAAGCGAGGAGGCATTGGAATGGGAGAATGCGCACAAAAGTCTCAATGGTTCGTAAGGCGGCGAAATATGAATGCAAATGAGTGCTGACTTACGATTATCCAGCGCCAGAGCCCAACTTTATTTCCGAAGTTTTCTATCTCACCATTGCAACGAGCCACTACGGTTACCTCAAAACTATCCAGACGTACAATGACCTTGCGAAACATGTCAGTGACATGCAGCGGCATCTTGACATGATTAACGGTGATGGAGCGTGGATGGGGGTAAGTTCAACAACGGTTCATTCACATCCTATTTTGACCATGGTTCACATTTAGAGCCCTATGCAAGGCCGTGTAGAGGCAGCTATCAATCAAGTCAAGGTCAGTTTACATCGTGCACCAATTGCCGTATTCCCTATCCAAACCGACCACTTGTAGGCCGAGCAAGCGAAAATACGAATCCAACAACTGGCCTTTGAGGCTCATTTGGCCGATCCCGAATTTGTTCATCGCTCATTAGGCTTCACCAACTTCCTATCGACGTGGCTCATCAGGCAGGTTGACCCCAAAAAGACACACCCAAGCCCACCTGCGCAGTTCGTCGCCTTTGGTTTTCACATACCTGATTTCTCTAATCCAATGATGTCCAGAATCCCGCTTCCTAAAGAGGTACCCATAGCATTTCGTGTGTTGCCGGAGTATATCGTCGAGGACATTGTCGAGTTCCTCTTGTTTGTCGTACAGTGTGTTTTATCTCCTTTCACCTTGGGTTTGGCATAACATATTCCGTGGACAGGTCATCACCAGACAAGTTTGAATTGGCGGGAAAAACCGAGCTCATGACATTCGTACTCACCTTCTTGAACTCGACGTGGTATATCAAGAACCCCTTCTTGAAATCAAAGATTAACGATGTGAGCCGCTGTTTCTCTTTTGGGTAGCATCGAAACTGAATAATGGATAGGTTTTGTTCATGAGTATCTGGGGCTATGGGCGGGAGCGCAACGGTATTCTGGGCAACCTGTTGAATACACACCCAATGGCGCTCAAGCACTTGATGCCTGCGCTGATGCACTTCTACATCGGTACGAGTATCCTTTTGTTGCAACCATGTCATTGACTGAGGAGTGAATTTCAGAGGTTGAACAGACAGGCGCAAGTTCGCAGTTCTACGACAAATTTAGTACGTCTGCGAGCGAGGCTCTATGCAACCGACATGCTGACCTCTTATATTTCAGATGCTCGGTACTCATTTCCGCATTGACAACTAGACGTTATAGATATGTTTGCTAACACAGCTTATCAGACGCAATATAGCATACATCCTCAAGGTCGTATGGGACAATCCAACTCACAGAGAGGCTCTCAACATCGAAGCCAAGTAGGTTCCACAAGACTTCAACGCCACTCCGATTTTGACACTTGCATCCCTTCATCTAGGAATGTCGACAAATTTGTCCGCTTCGTCAATCTCATGATCAACGACGTCACTTACCTCATGGACGAATCTTTAAGCGAACTATCCCAGATCCACGCCATCCAAGTCGAAATGGATGATAAAGCGACTTGGAATGCTAAGCCTCATGAATACCGGCGCGAGCGTGAAGGTACCCTGCGCAGCCTCGAGCGCCACGCCTCAGGCTACACTACCCTCGGACGGTCTACTGTTGAACTTCTCAAGGTTTTCACCGCTCAAACCAAAGCGCCTTTCATGATGCCTGAAATCGTCGACCGCCTGGCAGCAATGTTGGACTACAACCTTGTCGCGCTCGTTGGCCCAAAGTACCAGGAGTTGAAGGTCCGCGAGCCAGAGAAGCTCAAGTTCAGCCCCCGCGCGCTGCTCAGCGATATACTTCAGGTGTTCTTGAACCTGAGTGACCAACCCGAGTTTATCAGGGCTGTTGCTGGTGACGGACGCAGCTACTCCAAGTCACTGTTCGATAATGCTGCGGATGTTGCGTTGAGGAGGACTTTGAAGAGTGTGACCGAGGTGGAGCAGCTGCGAGGGTTTGTTTTGAAGGTTGAGGAAGCAAGAGCTCTCATGGAGGCTGATGATGAGGATCTGGGTGATGTGCCGGATGACTTCCTAGGTCAGTTTTATTTCCCTCTCTCACTAATTGCGACGATAAATGAAGGTTTTGTTAGACCCGCTCATGGCAACTGTGATGCGGGATCCTGTCTGCCTTCCCTCGTCAAAGGCAATCCTCGATCGTTCTACCATCAAATCACATCTACTGTCGGATACGACGGATCCCTTCAATCGCTCACCGCTCAGCATAGAAGATGTCATTCCTCGTAAGAAACCGTCGTATCATCTCCAGAATCCCATTGAACTCCTTAGTAGAACCTGAGCTCAAGGCCCGCATAGAGGCGTTCCTGATTGAACGGAGAACCAAGGCCAAAGTCGTAGATCAACAAAACGTGGAGATGGCGTAGAATAGGGTTTAATTGTACTTAAGATATAATAGGGGGACAGAGAGAGCAAGGAAAATGAGAGGACTTGCATCATCGCTTTCTTTTCTTCGCTGGGCGAGTGGTAGTAGTTGAGGCCGCTGCCCCACCTCGGCCTCGGCCCGTAGCCTTTTTTGTTGCCTTCCCGCGGCCTTTGGTGGGCTTCGGGGACATAGAAGGGGCTATCGTAAAGTGTGTCAACAGCGGCATAGGGATAATACAGGCCAACAGGAAAACACCTATTGACGGTTCGCGTATCTCGACATCCTCATCTTCTGCGTGATCTGTCCCTAGGTCCGTCGCAGTCACAACACTTGCGCCCCTCGGCGATTCCGCGCCACCCTCGTCGCCACTCTCCTGTGTTAGCGCGCTGCTGTCACTGTCTCCTCCGACTAGCCCGGCCATGCTGAGTTCTGTCAGCCCACGCTTCTTTCCGCCCCGCGGTGTTTTAGCGGTGGGGGAGGCTGGTTCAGGTGATGATGATGGTAGTGATTCCGTATCCCGTACTCTGCGTTGGGATATCAAAGACTCAAACAATTCGAAGGGTAGGGAGAATTCCTCGCGGAAGAAAGGATGTCCAGCAAGATTCTGGGATGGAGATGGTGAACGTATTGATATTGGCGTTGATTTTGTCGATTTAGGTGATTCATAGCCTTCGGCCTCTAAGTCCTGTGCCAGGAGGGGTTATAGGTGAGGTCGCCAGCTGTGATTAGATAGAATAACGTCCCTCACAATGGCTTCCAAGGCGTCTAGGTCATAACAACTCCTCAGCTTCTCCCATATGTCGTCAATGTCCACAAGTCGCCCAGTATCCTTGAACATCGCGTTCTGGATCGCCAGGACGTGGAAATGGCGGTGAATTCCAACGGGCCGAGTGCGCATCATAGAACGGAAGAACGATATCTCGCCTTCAACGCTCTTCAGGAGGGCAGTGGAATCGGATTTGTCGACGGTCATCGCGACACACAAGTGGCAGCGTTTTGCCATTCTAGGCTTTGTGTTGGGATGTTTACAGCCAAATGGCAAAGTCGTTCCCAGAAAGGTAATAAGCGCGTTGTGGATGTTGGCGCTCGCAAGCGCATGGGAGCATCTCAAGGCAGGTCAGCGGAATTTTTGAACGGTGATATAGATGTCGGATTAGATCATCGCCCATTGGTAAGAGAGGGATAATTCCAGCTAAGTACATTAAAACATACGTTCTCGTGTGTGCCGACAACTTCCGATGAACGATAGATAGTACACAGGTGATAACTAAACAAGCGGTTGAGGTCATCAAATCCATGCATGAGAGCGATGCAGGAAGATGTAAATGCAGGATCTATATTATTCTTGTCCGAAACCTTCCGTCTCCCTGTGAAAAAATATTCAATCCTCGAGCGCGATGAAGGCAAGCAAAACCACTCACTCAATGGCAAAAATGAGCTTCGTCTCAAGACTTTCATAATCCTGATACGGCGGCAGATCGAGCCGATTGAAGCAGGTATGGCTTCGGGGAAGTCCCGCAGGGTCACCCGATTTCTCGATCGTGAAACGTCTGGGGCCGTCAGAGCCCTGGAGGTCCTTGAAACCGTTGACGGGGACACGTGATGTGCCGGTCGTAAACTGGAGGAGGCGTGATTTGCGCTCGGCCGGCCAGGAGCGTATGCATTGCCAGAACCACTCGATGACCTGGTCCGTTTTCTCGTAGCCACGGTAGTCAGTGAACTTCGTCCAGTCGTCCCTGAGGCTCCGATCAGTGTGGTACAGGAAAGAAAACATAGATGACCTTACATATCGATCTCCGACATGCCTCCAATGAGAAGTTCGAGTTCCCGTTCGTCAAAGACTCCAATAAGGTCGGGGGGGATAAGCTCCAGGAGGCCTTCCATGAAGGAGTCGAACTGCTCCTTGACACGCCGGGAAATGCGGTAAGCGACGACTGAGTCCACATAGTCCTTCTTGTTCTCTTCCGTGACAGGTATCTCCTCTCCTCCGGGCTTGAGTTCAACAGTGACCATCTCTCCGAACCGCTCCTCAGTAATCGAGAACGTCTCATCCAGGACATCCGTGATGTCATTATCCCTGTCACAGAGATACTCTTAGTTTACCGATGTGCAAGCAATATTGTTGGCACTTACAGCATCCACACCAGTGATCGATGCAAGTCGGCGTCTACGCTCTCTAGGTCGGCTAGCGACATATGTTTCCCAAGGATCATCTTGTAGAAACTGGGCACGAAATACGCGTCGAGGAACCGCCGGTGGAAGATGGCGAGTCCGAGACACCGTCCGATGAACTTGAAGTAGCTGAGATGGTCCGGGTTGATGCCAGACGCGGGGTTGATCTGAAGCGTGTAGTTATCGTGCGTGGAATACTCGAACAGTCCGTAGCTGGGGTTAAATATTTCATGGGAGAGGAGGAAGAACCACTCTCTGGGACGGAAACAGATCAGGCCGTGAGGCACGAGCGATAGGTGTGACGTACCTCGAAACACCGCCGTAATCCAACCCATCCTCGCCATCGAAGCTCACCATCAACCTCCTCTTCAGATCTTCCCCAGTCAGCGCCATGACCGCACCATAACTGTCCTCCAACACTCTCGTCCGGCGAATCTTGATTTCGCACTTCCCAGCAGTAACCCGCATCTTCGGCTGGCTCCTGAAATAAACCACCTTTCTCCTGTAATCGCGCTTATACTGTGGCGCGTTATCGTCTACGTGGCCCGGCAGTCGCGGGTCATCCCAGCTTGTCGTACGTGTATTGTGGTCGACAAAGTACACGCGCCCTGTTGACGTCAGACGCATCTCCCAGCCGGAGGGCAAGGGCCCAAGATTCGGGTTCGTCACAGGTTTGGGTATAGCAACGGGCGGTATGGGGTTGTTGGCGCGGCGCGGGTCCGCCCATGTCGTGGTACGGGTATGGTGATCAACAAAGTACGGCCGCCCTTCAGGCGTGCGACGTTCCTCCCAGCCGAGGGGGAGCGGGATCTCGGCGTACGTACCTTCGTTACCAGGTGAGCTAGCGCTAGCGCTAGCAGAACGAGGGGGGACGTTCACTTGAGAGGTAGGGCGGATGGGAGGCTGCGGTGGTGCGGGGACTGCAGGGGCTGCACTGGGGTTTGGGGGACGGTGCCAGGTCGTTGTGCGTGTTGAGTGGTCCACGTAGTACATCCGGCCTTGCGAGTCTATGCGGCGCTCCCAGTCTGGTGGTAACGGGACTCCGTGCTCGTCGTCGAACATACGGGGTTGCTGGGAAGGAGGTGGGGTGGGTCGGGCTGCGGGATGGGCCGCAACGCCTAGCGATGCATGACTCGTTGAAGGCCTAAGGGGTACAGAAGTACGGGCTGGCTGTGATGAAGGTCTCAGGTGTTCATCGTCAGATGCTCGGCCTTGCGAGAGCGGATGTCGGCTGGCATATGCATGTCCTCGGGGATCATAATGCTGCGGAACTGGGTCGGGTATATGGAAGGATGATTGAAAGGCTGAGGAGAACGTGAACGAGATCTTCCCGTGTACGGGGAGATTGTTGCTGGACATGGTGAGGTCCTTGGTCACAACCTCTGAAAACTTCGTCAGCATTTCATCAGGATGTACATAGATAACTTACGTGAGCCCGAGTTACTCCCTGCGATTGCGAAAGCGTCTGCAGCTGGCAGATTTAATACTCCCAGGAAACCTAGAGAAAGTCAGAAGGTGCAAGGATCCCATTACACGACGACAGACCTTGGTCACGCTTTTTGAATTTCTTATGATCGAACACCTGGATGGCGATCATGGACGATTGGCGGATGGTACTGTGGGCGGTCAAGCCAAAAGGTCGGGTACAATGAAGCAGGCGACCCACATATCGAAATGCTCATCCCATATCGGACTTAATGACTTTTTGAAGATTGCAGTTGTGCATGTCTGCTCTCCATCGACTGTGAGAACCGCAAATGGATCAGGCAGACTCAGCAGCTCCCGCTTGACCAGGCCGTGGGCTCCGAATACTACAGCACCGATGGATCAGGTACAATGAGACGCCAGAATATGGAACAACTAACAGGTCACTCGGAGAGAACGCTCAGAATCGTTCATTCTGAACGAGATTGTTTAGGGGAGCGAGGATAACAAGGATTGCTGTGACAAAACTGCCGGAGCTCGCCGTCTTGTTGTTGAACACAACAATCTAGACGGTCGCACAATGCGACAGTGATGTGGGACTACGGAGGTGTTGGGAGTTGGAAAGACAGCCGGGTTACGGGTAAGTTATGGGCAGATAAGTTGCGACCCCACGTGCTCCGTGTAATTCGGCTGATAGTGATACGGATACGGCCCCGACGAGGGTTCTGCGAATAACTCCGGGTGGTGCAAAAAAGTCGTAAATTACTCGGTCGAAATTTTGGAGACAATAAAAACGTTAATTACGTTGTAGGTTACCTTTTTCGCTCTAGTCACGTGATAATTTCGCTGAGCGGACGGAAACCTCAGAAACGGCCTCTGAAGCAAGTGCTCAGCAAAGTATTGCTGTGAATACTTTCCCAAGCTCTATGTCTCTACTTCGTTGGAACGAATCGAAGCAAAGCGAGCTGAGGAAGTCGTCGGCAAACATCCAACAATTACAATTGTCAATCAGTTTCTAAAAGGTGGGTGCGCGGCCGTGGCTCCGATTCCGGCTGGCGGGCGGGCGCCAAACCAGAAAACTCCCAACCGCCTTCCTCAGTCTCCACGCTGGCGCTACACCTCCCAGCTGCCTTCAACTCCTGCCAAACAAGGGGCTTTTCAGCAAGTTCCTCGGCTAGGTCATAGTAATTTACAAGGCTGATATTCCGATTGTAAAAAACGTGTAAATTACTGTAAATTACCTAGGTAAATTACAGTTGGTAAAAAAAAACTCATCGTTTTTCACAGAACCCTAGCGACCTTACAGCCTCTGGGTGTTTGCTTACCTGCTCCAGGTGCCCATATGGTAGGGGTCTATTCTTCACTTCGTCTTACCCTCCAGAGGTCTGAGTCCGAGGACTTGGTAGTACCAGCACTCGGATGCTTTGCGTGCTCAGGACATTCCACCCCAATTCCATCCTCGTGAAGCTGAATTTACGCCTCAGTGGCAACTTTCTTTTTATGGATTCAACTTGGACGATATCCTCAGATGCCCAGATTCTCTGGTTTCTCAAGATACGACATACGTCGCAGTGCCCTCTCGCTGTAGCCTCAGTTCGAACGTTCCAAAACAGGGGCTCCGAGTTATGGCCCTCTAGCGAATTTTCAGTGCGGGCGTGAAAGGCTATGCCGCAACCTTTCAACTCACCTTTATACATGCACTGGTCTATCTCGACGCCTCGGTTCTGGTACTACATTACCACAACTCAAACGATTACTACCTGGAAGCACTGTGCTGCACCTGCTAGCCAGTCAATGACTGCCCTGTAAATATTCCGCCACTGTAATCCTTGCAATGTAATTGCTTTGGCGCTCTTCTACGCAACTTAGTACCTCCACAGCTTGGTTAGAAGTGGACAGCGACCCACCTCAGGTTGTTGTTGAGGGCATTCTCAGCATGGAAAACTCTCTCATCAACACCATATCCACGACACATGTATCTCTAGAACCCTGCGCTATTCTACCTTCGTATTACTTGTTTGCTCCTGTATTGCTTCTTTGCTCCCAGTTTCTCAACAGCGTATGTCTCCCCTTTACTGATATTTGTGCCACAACTCGATCAGAATGATATTGACATATTCTATCAAGTCCAACGCACACACGGTTCCTGTCCGACCCATCGACACAACAAAGCAAAAAACAATTCACTAGACCATCCAAGTACTTTCGACTACTACTTCGCTCTGTCAATGACACTCAAAGCAAACGATGACTTGAGAGAGATATTTTGGAGTCGACAGGGCTTGCTAATTTTGTCGAAAATTGAAAGGATCCCTGTGGCTTTTCATCTCTACATACTTACATCATGAGTAGTACAGAGGTTTTTTTTGAGTCCTCTAAAGTACTATAGGGCCCAAAGCTGAACCCCAAACACGGCGCGTGTTGAGCAAATGAAATTGTATTTGGATTGTGATGTGCCTTAAGGCGGCTCCTTGAACCCGGCGAGGGACTGGTTATGCTCGCCATCCAGTGTATATGCTTAAACGCTTATTCGACGCCGAAGCAAAGCCGACACGTGTTGGCAGCGTGTGGTTTCAGTCTCGGGAGCCCGGAGTCCTAGACTGGTTTTGGCATTTTGCGGATAAGCCTTCCCATACCGCGCTCCACCAGTGAGCCATACCGAAAAACAACGTACTCTCTACCGTTACGTATAACAGTGGTGGCGGGACATTGCCCTTTTGATCAATGCCCACGTGATCGTTTCTTCACCGAAAGAAAACAGTCACTGAGTCAGTCACATCGCAACCAGGTTGTTGAACTTACCTATGGTCGAAACAACCCTGTCCATTCTTCGACAACTTGGGTGCATGGTTGCAGAGCCTCCTTACAATGCTCCATGTGACTCGCGAATCGGCTCGTCCCAGGAGGTTTCTATTTGATCAAGCGCCATCAACTTTACAATGCTTGGCAACAGACTCCGGTGCTCGCGAACGAAAAAATTGCAAGACTGTCAAATGTGTTCTAACCTCTGTGGAGTAACTCTTTCTCTATGTGTATGCGCCTACCATTTGGAACATGTCCGATGGCAAACTAAGCTGTGTCAACCAGAAGGACCTGCGCCATCCTGAGCATGATCAACCAACACCGAACCAACACCAATTAGCCGAAGGTCGTGGGGCTCGGCTAGATTACAATGCACGGAAAGCAGCGAACAATGCGCTACGCTTTGCCCTCCGGCTTCTGCTCCGACGGCCATATCTCGTCTTATATACCATGTACGCTTTGCCCCTTCACTGGTACATTACCCGTCGTCTTGGCCACCCCCGACCACCTCTGCCCCTCAACCTCAACCCAACGCTGCCCACCTCGTCATGTCTTCCAAAAGTCTTGCGGCCGCCAGCGGTCGAACCAACCTTCTTGCTGCTGCGAGCGACCCCTCGCGCGTAGCCTCCAACCATATTCCTGCCTCCTCCAGCTCTGCCCCGCGCCCACGGAAACACGCGAAGAAGATGCAGGACGATAAAACCGACACAGATAGTGCATATAGCGACGACGCCGTCCCAGCGACATCAGGTGTTTTCGTGCCCTCTATTCCAAAATTCTCCCTGGAGGAGTCATTCCCGTCTATCCTCCACTCTCTGAAACTCATCCACGCCAACCCGTCGCCGGATTTTGCCATTCTTCACGGTCTCGTCCAACTCTTCTTGACCTCCATGAATTCTATCGTCCGCTCCATGGACAATTTGCCCCACAACATCCGACTCCGGAACGAATACGAGGTCGCCCAGTTCAAGGTTATCTTCCCTGGAAGCCAACTCCAGGCGGAACTCTCTCGTCAGGCTGAGGTTAAAGCGCCTTCATCGCCAAGCACGGCGTTGATCATCGAGCTGGTGGACTTGACCGTCAATCATCTCCGCGCCTTCTTGAAGTCCGCCGAAGCGATCCTGAATGACAGCAAACCGCTTCCCAAACCACCTTCCGATTCCAACGACCTCATTACTCGACTCTCGACCATCGAGGAACAACCCGAGCTGGTGGAATCCGCCCCCCTGATCAACATCGTTGACGTCGAACTTCTGAAAATCTTGCCCGCTGGCGTCCAGGATGCTCCGCCTTCGAGCATCGCAGAGGAGGCAATCACTGACTCCAAGAGGACGAAACTTCGAACTAAGGCTGGCAGCATCATTCGCAATGTCGTCAAGCGACGCCCCGCCAGCGTCCGGTCCAAAATATCCCAATTCACTCAGCGCTCCAAATCGTCCGTCACTTTGGGGGATGATCCCGACTCTGTCACTCTCGTCGCCGACGAAACCTCTTCTGTGGCGTTTTCGCACCAGGAGTCATTCTCGTGCGACATGAAGGAGCGGCCCGAGGAGTTGCCTTATGTTCTTCGCCAGTCGATGATTTATTATGTCGCCGACCCCTACTGTCCCGAGATTGACATCCAAATGCCCTTACCCACTGGCGACGACATCGCCGTGCGCCTAGACGCGAAGGGCGCGATGAAAGCCGCCTCTCTGACAGCACTGGTGCGCATTCTCGTATCAAAGGAGGCCGTCCTGGAACCAGACTTCACACCCACTTTCTTCATCTCCTTCCGCTACTTCACCACACCGCTACTGTTTGTCCGCGCGCTCATCGAACGTTACGATGCTCAGCCGCCAACGGGTTTGGATGCTGCACAGCTTCGTGTCTGGATGCGCACCCAGATGGCAGTGCACATTCGAATCGGGAATGCTATTATCCTGTGGCTAGACGCCTACTGGAGGCCCGCAGAGGACGAGGTAGCCTTGGAAGAATTGCAGAACTTCTGCCTCCACCGCCTCTGCCGCGAACTACCTGAGGGCATCGTCAACAGACTCTTTTTATCGCTCGATTCGGTCCCGGACGATACCCCAGTAGCCCGGACAGAGAGGAAGATCAGCGACATGAAGCGCATCTATGCGCACTTCGAAATCCCCCCGCCGGCGCTGAATGTTTGCTCGATCGAGATCCTCCCCGAAATCGACATGTCGTCTCAGCTAATAGCCTTGCACGAATTTGACGAAGGCCGCGAGGAGGTCGCCCGCCAGCTCACCATCATCGCTTCTGACCTCTTCTGCAAGATCGATCCCGAGGATATGATCAAATACTGGCATTTGAAGGAAGACAAGCTCCATGCTCAGGAGGTGGACCAGTGGCCGGTCGCTAAAGCTCTCAAGAGGGTTGTCGAATTCGAACGTGCATTGGCTTCCTGGGTAACTCATACAGTTATCCACGAGAGCGACATTGGCAAGCGCTGTACTCTGCTCCAATTCTGGCTCGATGTTGCTGCGGTGCGTTGCTTTACGATATTATTTCCCTAAATATAGACTGACCTTTGTATCAACAGCGATGCCTACATCATCGAAACCACAGTGGCGCACAGTGCATCATAAGTGGCGTAAATAGCGGCGCAATCGCCCGGATGAAACACACCGTATTGGTGAGCCTTTCTCCATCTCAGCACCAAAATTTTGCTCATATACTTGCAGGGTGTGTGGGAGGGAAGTAAAGCCCAATTTCGAAGAATGCATGAGTTGTTTGCCGGTAATCTCACTGAGATTCGCGAGGAATATTCTTCTATGGAGCCTGCGGTGCCGATTATTGGTCTGTATCATTTGAATTACTTCCCGTAAAACTTCATGCACTGACGGGAATTCAACAGCCCCATTCAATAGGGATGTTATCACGGCACTGCGTGTCGTCCCCACCTCCGTTGGATCAAACGACAGCGATAAGGCGACGCTCATGATAAATCTGTGCTCTTACCGAACCATTACCAAAGTCTCGCGGTGTGAGTTTTCTTCGTATCTCAACCTGTGACCTTCTTACTAAGTATTGAACATTAGCTCTGGACTGCGGCCTAATTCCCTACCCCCTCGATAAACACCAGCCAATCCAGGATTGGATATTAAGCACCATCGCAGGGTTCCCGTCCGCCAACGAAGATAAATTAAATGTCGAATTTTATGCTTTGAGGTACGTCTGCGCTTTGATTAGCTGTCTTCGAAAGTTTGTGGCACTAATTTATGTTGTGTTTTTGGTACTATAGTAAAAAGCTCGAATCAAAAGACGAAGCCCTCCATCTGATTGATCCGTGGAGGTTCACCGTCAATGGCGACCTCAATGGAAAGTTCACCTTGAAGGAACTTGCCAAGGACGCCGACTTCCCTCGGCCAAAGCAGAGGAAATTGTACCGCCTTGCCGCACGTGTCTTCCGGAGATGATGACCAGTTTCGCACCTATTTCCGGTTCACCAAGCGCGCCTAGATTTTTCTAATTGATGAGTTGCACTCCCATTTCCCGACCATTGCCTTACTAGCTAGTCATTACAACACCCATCGTATTCAACATCTGCTGTACACACCCCATCACTCCTTACCTTTTTTTTTCTTACTTCGGTCAACGCCGATTTAGCACACACTCCTTCTCCATTTTGTATCCTCTATATCACGACCCCATAACGACCCTTTGGGACTATACAAATAGTTGTATCACCGCCCACTCCTTTCCTCTGCACTCCGCCACTCCATCTTATGTACGTAGCTTACTTATAAATAAATCGCGACGATTCCCTCAGACCCCTCAACAGCTTCCTCAAGTTGTTTCTGAGGGAAGATCAAGCGATACAAAAACATGTTTGGATGATTTTGCGACGACGCGCGTCGAATCGGCGCGTTGCAAATCAGGACGTTCATGGATGGCATAATGCATAAGTATATATGTGCATAGGCTCCTGAAACACGCCAGTACGACCTCCCACAACCATACGACAAAGCACAAAGATATTTTATGCCCGGGCAGCCTCAATCCGTCTCCTTGCGACCTGTCGCCTGTTAAGGCCGGCCAGGGAAACAGCAGCAACCTTGTCGGTGGCTTTCTCGACCTCGACATCGCTGGCGGCAAGAATGATCTCGACGTGTGTCGGGTGGCCCTGGTAAGGGTTGATGCGACCATGAGCACGGTATGTGCGGCGACGGGTTTTCTATCCAGGAGGGCAAAGCGTTACGAGGCCAGAACTTTACAAACAGGTTGAAAAACATACGGGTGCTTGCTGGACAACAATGTTCTTGATGAAGAGATCCTCAACATCTATGTTTTTGGCGTCCGCGTTCGACTCGGCGTTCTTCAGGAGACGGAGAACGAACTTGACGGACTTCTCGGGCCAGCGACCTGATCGATTGCTCTGGTTAGATTTGACACTTAAGACTTCTGCAAGCTGACGCACCTTGCGTGGCCTTGAACTCCTTCGCTTGGCTAGCCCGTCCAACACCACCAGAGAACCTACGGAAAGGGATAACGCGCTTGTGGTCCTTCACGTCGCTGAGGTAGGAGTAGGCCTTCGTGAGTTTGAGGCCTTGTGAATGTTGAGTTTCTCGAGAATCTCCGGTTCAAATCCCAATCGGATTTACCTGTAAGGGCGGCGGCAACCTCACGCATGTTCTTGAAGTGAGTGCGCAGGTACTCTCCCCGGGCACGGGAAGCTATGTGACCCAGTCAGTCGGACATTCTGGAGACGAAGTTCATGGATTTTGACACACTTTTTTCGGGGTTGGTGGCAAGAGCGGCGGCGGCGTAGCGAACTGCAAAGGGTCAGCATGTCAATTCGGACAGACGATGGGCAGCACTTACCCATCTTGAAGTCTTGAAGTTGTCGAGCCCGATATCGAAAGTATCTACTGGGTACGAGCCTGCGTGGCTGAAACTTTAATCTTGCAGTTTATCGGCTTCGCCCGAATGTACATTGTCGTCACACCGTGACATATCCGTCACACCTAATCAGCGCCACTACCCACACAGCAGAATCCTGGCAACCTCCTGCCTGTAACTTATAATAAGGTGTCCCATGGTCGCTTTCATTACGACGTACCGGATGGCCCACGCGATGTCAGTTCTCGGAGCCTCTGTTGACACGAATTTTCTGAGTATGCCTCAAGCCTCTTTGGTGATCCAAGACTTGTTCTTGACCTATTAAGGTCGTGCATTCGTATACGATCCATCTGTGCTGCGCTGTGACCCCCCCACCCCCTCCCCCAAGAAGTTAAGCAGGAACGATGGAACTCCTATTTGCCCTCGCGGCTGAGCGCTCGCTGTTTTCGAACCATGGCTTGTATCTCATTTCTGGGTTTTGCTCATTGGGCTGTCGGTGATTTCCCCAAAATGGATGCGGTCGTTCTACTCCACTGTGGTCTCAGCTGTGACTTTACAGCATGTTTCATCTTGTGTAATTCCACCCATTGTTCGGAAATTCCAAATGACTTTTCATCTACTTACCATGTGAATGCCGCCGTTGCGCCTCACAAGTTGATTTCTTAGTCTCAGAGGGTAAGTACTAGAAGTAGCGTTAGATATTGATAGCGTTTCCTCCAGTGTTCATTCAAGTAAGTTACTACACCACTAAGTACTTGTCCACTCTCGCAGAGTCGCACTTGAACCTTTCTGTCGTCCGTCATCGTTGCGAATTATCATCAGGCGTGGGAATGTCACGTCAAATACAGAAAGGACTGAGGTCACATACTCCTACGCGTCTGAGTCCGCTGTTGTCTACCTGCTATTTCTTGGAATTCATCGAGGTCCCCGCAGCTGGAGGATGCCTTCTCACCAGAATGTCCCAGTGGGAACCACCTCCTTTGGAATTGCCGGGCCTTTGGTCAATGGAGCTTCTTCCAGTATCTCGGAGGGTACTGTTGGCACGTTCTCGTTATCTGAACTGGAAGGGAAAGATTCAGTAGAACAGGTGTGATGCGATTATCTACGACGTACCATTGAGAACCGTGTGCTCACTTTCTTGATGTCAGCTGGAGATCTTGAACAACCAGCTTGTTCTGGAGCAGCGAATCAAGGAGGGCGCTGAGAACTTTTTGAACATGGATCTGGCTGTCTGTATAATTATTTGAATATTCACGTCCTTCTTGGAGCACGGCTGATTCCATGTCTCAGGAATCACTTCGGCTACAGGTGGAATCCGAGCTGGAGACGGCTACGAACAGGATTGAGGCAATCCTGAAACGGATTGACGCCGGTGAGTAGCGGACACGATCACCATCTCCGCACGACCAACCCCAGCTTCCCAGTTGCGAAAGCAAAGCCCAAACAGACGAATGGCGCCATCCCACCGAGGCGCAGGGTATTTCATCAAGATGCGAGAGGCGTCAAGGACAGCGTGGATAAAGGTATGGTGCAATAGTGGCTCCCTTCTTGAACATGTCGCCTGAAGAAGTCTTACTTAGGAGGGGAGGATTTCCGAACTGCGCTGCACAACGCATCCCGTTACCTATCAGCACTGCAAACCTTGATTTCATCGATTGCTGCAGGTCCCACCTCGTCGTCTTCCATAGCCGCGCCGAATCTCGCGGAAACAGATCGACAAGTGATCGATGTCATGTCGAAACTTATTGACATTTTACGTCGGAATCTTCGCGTTCGATATGAGTTGAAGGTCGCTGAGGTCTTACACGCGTAAGCCAACGAATCCCCTCAATTTAAGAATCGCGTTCACTTGAGCTATTTTAGAGTCCTCCCGTTCCTCGGCGACAAATTCTCAACGCAAACGCGCGCAGCCGCCTACCGACTTCTGCGACATACTTTGGTGGATGCCGACTCGGTGAAAACAGTCGATGAGAGTCAGTCGCTGGACTGGTTTATCATAAAGTGCGTCTTCTGCCTTTCAGAGGACTTGTGCCGGACTGAGACTATGCCATGAAGATCTTTAAACCGGGACAACAAACACAGCGTCGAGAAGGAGCAAGTCATTAAGCTCATAAGGAGCATGGTCGAAATCGGCACCGCTCGCCGCGATTCCCCCTCGTCAAGCGGATCTGGAGTCGTCCCTATTTCCGAACCGATCATGCGTGCCCTTATTTCAGTTGCCGAACATCCAGAGGACCCATTCAGGCTGATATGTATCGAAACTCTTGCGGAAATCCGTTCGTGTTCACGGCTTATTCGAATTTACCAGCCACGCCTCTGATCAGCAGCTTTTTCATTTAGTATTGATTGATATTGACTTGGTTTCGAGGACGGGCGGCATTGGCCTGCTTCTGCATCTACTAGGAGATGGGCCAACGGAGCTTTCGCCCATACTTTCTGCGACATTCCTTCATATTGTAGACTCACCCCGGACTCGCGCCTATCTACGAGTCGGGGTAGACTTGGAGGTATATAATGCATTCGCCCCATGTTTTCTCTCTGTTTTACTCACCGGTTTACACAGCTTGCACTTGCCGCCGTAACGGACGCTTACGGAAAAGGCGCCGAGCACGCCGATCGCATGCGAAGCTGTACCAAGGTTATACAATCCATGCTCAGAACCTGGAGTGGTAAGTTTCAACTTTCGCTTATGTATGACTATCCTCAGAGTCTATTTTCGACAGGACTGATGTATTTCTGCATGGATAACATGCGGGCCATCCGTTCCTTGATCGACACGCTTCGAATACCTTCCCTTGACACACGGGAAATCATCTTGGACATGTTCTTCGACCTCCTGAATATTAAGTCACCGGAGTGGTATCAGACTTTTATCGACGGCAGAAGGCTGACGAGTACGTGGATGTTCTTGCTCTCCTCTCCTCTGAGAACTCATATTTCCTACTCAGTGTACCAAAAGTCCAGAGATGCAGTGGAAGCCCACGCTCGGCATGAGATTGAAGCGAATGAGAGAGCCTATCAAACTTTCAAGTTAACTGACCAATACCTCGCTCTTCTGGTACTGGTCTTCACACATTCGGGGCTGTGCCACGTGGGTACTTCGACGACACTCGCTCTTTCAGATACACTTCAAATTGCTCTTTTCAGGCGCTTTCATCCATGCTGGAAGAGTCCATAGCAGGCTCAAACCTCACCCGCAAAGCCACCTTATTACTGGCCGAGGTCTTGCAGATGGCGAACCGAGTCCTTCCGCTATCTGTAGCGGCCAAAATTCAGGTATCCAGTATTCATAGTCCATCAAGGATGATAGCCCTTGAATCTGACACAGGGCTGTAGGCGGTTCCAGAAGTGTTTGATATGGCGACGCATTACAGCGACGGCGAACATCGCATTGTCGGCACTTCCGCCATGTCGGCGATCGATAGCTTCAATCGTAATCGTACGCGGCTGCAATCCACAGCTCTCAAGCCCAATCGCCCTAGGTTTGTCCCGTTGTCCTCCGGTTGACCAAGCAGGAAGAATAATGACAATTTGATAATCAGAGCTAACTCCATCGAAGACGCTGTACGCCGTGGGCAGAGGCAAGTTGAGCAAGTGAAGCTGAAAATGAGCATGCAAATGGACGACAAGACATTCCAGTCTTCTTTACTCGAGACCCAGGCAAGTCCCCTTCCATATATCTCCTCGCCCCCTCCACCACTGATGCAGAATGTGATATAAGGTTATGCTTACCAAGGATTACACGAAATGGCATTTCGAGACCCTTCAAGAGCTTATTGAGGGCCCTTTGCTCAACCCCAAGCGGATGGAGGAGGCCATCAAAGTTTCGCGGTTCGTACGCCGTCTCATGTCGTTCTTCCATCCCTTCAGCCACCGATTCTCCGACTTGCCACGAACCAAGGTCCGTCCTTCCTTCCGTCGTCGTCATCTTCATGCCCCTAAAACTATATACACAGGCCAACACGAAATGGGTGCGCCTTGGCTGCTCGCTGTTGTCAACACTCATGGCCAGCCCGGACGGCGTGCGATACCTCGGAACGGAGGATCAGTTTCTCATGCAGGTTGTGAAGAGCTTCGCACAACTTGATCCCGTGTGTTGCTTCAATCTGCTGAGTGTTGTATGGTTATAATTAACATTGATGTAGTTCAATGGCGTGCCCGACTCGGATCCCGTGTTCTCCAAGAAACGCGTGACGGATACGCTGACATACGGATACCTCGAGATGCTCGGGACGCTTAGCAAGTACAAGGAGGGCATCGAGTGAGTCGTGTTCATTCACGTCAGATTGGAAGCTTGATTGAACGATTGTTTAGGCTGCTTGAAAAGTTCAAGGTTTTCACCGCCTTTTACCACTTGAGCGAGCTGCGGAGCCGAGAAGACCTGATCAAGGGCATTATCGAGAATCTCGATTATAACATGTAGGTTGCCTTTGACTTACATCCTTCACGCAGCTAACCAGTCCTCACAGTGATGGCCATCCCAGAATCGTCCTGTCCAAAGCTTTAACGTCCAGCTACAAGGTGAGGCTCTCTTCTCCTCGCCCTCGTATGCAGGAGGACTGAAATCTTGCACAGCACATCCGTCTCTACGCCACACAACATCTGGGTGACCTGATACGTGGTTCCGCAAGTGCCAACGCATGGACACTTCGACTGCTCCTAACACAACTCTATGATCCTGCAACGGAAGTCTGCGAGCTCGCAGTCCACTTTCTCGAGGAGGTCTGCGAGGCGAAGGACATCCTGCAGCTAGTGGTGGAGATGCAACCGACTATGGACCACCTGGGGGAAATTGGTCATCCTCTGCTCCTGAAGTGAGGCGTTTTCTCTATCTTATTTGCGATGGCACTAACGCAGAGATTTGAAGGTTCATGTCGACACCCATAGGGTTCCGGTATCTGTATGATGCAGGGTATATTGACCGGGAGATGGATATGTGGTTCAATGTAGGTGGTGTTTGATCATTGTGAAATGATTGTTAACTTCCGCCTCTTTCAGGAACGGAACATTTACTACGTGGTTCAAGTAGAGGTGTTCCTTAGTAAGGTCTTCAATACCGTCACAGACGAGGACGATGATATCTTGTGCGTCAATCTTCTTCAATCGAAAATTGGAGCCGTCTTGTTTACATTTTATTCAGAGCCTTTGATGGCACAGTCCCCTCACACTTCTACGGCGAAATGGCGAAGACGGAGCTCGGATGCCAGATCTTACAGGAGAAGGGCCACTTCACGGAGTTTTCGCAGTTCATCCGGAAACACAGCGAAGAGAGTGAGGATATGGAGTTGATCATGAAGCTGAAGAGTATTCTTTGGGCCGTGGTGCGTCCGTGTCTTCATTTGGTCGTTCCTTGGTTTTCAAGGGCATTGTTGATCAGGGTAACGTGGGAGCAACGGAAGGAGGTCTTCCCTTCTTAGAGGAAGAGGAGATTATACCAGCTGTTCTGACAATAGCAGAGAAGTCCCCTGTGCCTTCCATTCGTGGGTGAGTCGATGCTTCGGATATCGCGATGCATGGAAAACCCTGCTTATCTTTTGAGCTAGGACATGCTTCTTCGTTCTTGGTCTTATATCATCGACATCTCAGGGCGCCGAAATTCTAGACGACTATGACTGGGAGGCCACTCTTAATCCTTTGGGAATGCCAACGGGTTTATGTGTACCTGTGGACTTCACAACATTCACCACAATACCGACCTGGGCTCCCATAGTGAGCGACAGGACTGAATCCCGCTTGATACCGCCGACGGCCGAAGCTGAAATTGAGGTGATAACGGCCATACAAAACTTAGCGAACACCGTCATTGCAAATGCTGCGTCGCGTTCGCTGGGAAGGTAATTTTTTCGCTGGACGATTTATCTTCACTGTATTCATGCAATTCTCATCTAAAGGATGAAATCCCGGCCAGAGTACCGCCGTATATTCAGCTCACCGACGATGTTCTACCGCGCTCTGCATATCATCTCAACGCAGCGATACCGCCTTCCCGTCCGGCGCTTTATCGTTGACCTTTTCAACTTGGAGCTGAATCAGGAGCTGGCGGCGAAGCTGAAGCAATGTGCGACGGTGCTGAAAGTTTCTCCGTCATACAAGTTGTCGGCATCGGATACTAGCCGCCTCAGTATGTTTGGACCACTGGGCAGGCCGCGGAGAACTTCCATCAGTGACGAGGAGGACGAGCTGGATCCGCCAAACCCGGCTGCCATTCCTGCGGAGGCCCAGCAACCTGTCACGACACTTCAGCCAATTCATAAAATTGTTGGTGGGTTCGACGAGATTGCAGTCATGTAGAGCTTTATTCTTTCATCTATCTTGTGGCGGACCCTTGGACGATGTACTTGGGACATATTGTATTTTCACTGGCATAAGTGGTGGCTGTGTGAGGGCATTGGCTTTGTATTGCAATGGCACGAAACCCAAACACCACGGCACACACCAGTGTGAAGAGTGGATCCAATCGGACCAACTCTCCGCCATGTCTCTTCTACAGGCCTGCAGACTCACAACTCGAGGGTCAATTCTTCGCGCCCCCGCAGCGCTCAGCCGTGGTTTGGCCACCGACTCCGCCACAGCGGAGAAGAAAGAGTCGTCGGACATCGTTGCACCCGTTCAGCCTCCTAGGGATGTTCTCGTAGCAGATGTCATCAGCGGAGCTCCTTGTGCGTTTATCAGCCACTTATTTGTGAACATTGAAGCTAAATAAACTCACCTATGCAGCACAACTGCGCCACCGGGCCGTACGAATCTACCAGCCCACTCAAAATACTATGCAGAGTGGTGGAGCCAAGTCCGAGCGCTGGCGGGTGGACTTTGATATCTTGCAAGGTGGCGGACGCTGGGAGAACCCGTTAATGGGATATGCGAGCTCGTGAGTCCGCAGTGCTGTTGAGTTTGTCTTCCATCCAAAACCTCATTGCCTGGCAGTGCCGATTACATGCAGGGAACCCGTCTTTCATTCCGGTCAAAGGAGGACGCCATTCATTTTGCTGAGAAGCAGGGTACGATTTCAATCAACCTCCCACCCGCAAGTGCCATACTAATAATAATTTCACTTCTGTTATACTCCAGGATGGGATTACTACGTGTATGTACCCTCTGAACCTTGCCCAAAGGCCTTTTGCTCACGTTTGCGCCATTCCAGGCAACCCCCCACCGTAAAGCGGGTCCCACCGAAGAATTACGCAGAGAACTACAATTACAGCCCGGGCCAAATCAAGATCATGAAGACAAAGTAGAAACTGGCGCATCCCAGTACCCGGACCATAGACACACTTGTCAGTCTACTTTAAGATCATTTCTACAGAGGAATCTTCTCGATATCTCCATGGAATTTGGACGTGAGCAAGAAGACGACGACTCGGCCGAACCCAACACCGGTGATGATGCTTCACAACAAACTCGCTCTCCGGAAGGGTCTTCCACAGATGTGATCCAATGGAAATGGACGATTGCTCATGGTTCCGGTCCTGTACTCCTCCAACACATAAAAGTAGACTTACATTGCTTTGATGTGAGTTGGTAAGCTCCAATTGCGAAGCAGCAGAAATGCATGCATTGACGAAGACACTGAAAATCCCAGAGAGTGTGACGACCATACAGTTGCAATGGATGAATAAAAGAGCCAGAATAAAACAAACCACTACGCGAAGTACATGAGATCGTTCTTCTTCTTGGCCTGAACTATAATAAGGAGTCAATAAGAGGACATTCGATTTTTATCAAGACGACTCACCCTCTGCTATTCCACTAAGGAAGTGCTCGTGTCCCAACTTTGTTGCCCCTTCCCGCAGCGCAATCATTCCTGCTTCCACACAAACAGCTTTGAGCTGGGCAGCATTGAATTCATCTGTACTCCGCGCCAACTCCTCGTAGTTGACGTCGGAGGCTATTGTCATCTTGCGAGAGTGAATTTCAAGAATCCTCGCGCGTGCTGTCTCGTTCGGCAGTGGGAACTCAATCTTCCTGTCGAGACGTCCGGAACGAAGAAGGGCGGGGTCGAGGATATCGATTCTGTTCGTGGCCGCGATAACCTGGGAAGTAAATATATCGATATCAACGACGGGGGTGTAGATGGAAGGTTTGTGCAAGAACTTACCTTAATTCTCTCATCACTGCTGAAACCGTCCAACTGGTTGAGTAGTTCCAACATGGTCCTCTGCACCTCTCGGTCACCACTTTTCTCGGAGTCGAAGCGCTTCGTTCCGATAGCGTCCAACTCGTCAATAAAAATGATTGCTGGTGCTTTCTCCTTGGCGAGAGCGAAGGCATCGCGCACGAGCTTCGCACCGTCGCCGATGAACATTTGCACGAGAGATGGGCCAGCGAGTTTGAGGTAGCATGCGTTCGTTGATGCAGCGCATGCACGAGCAAGTAGTGTTTTTCCCGTTCCTGCAAAAAAGAACTATTAACACGCTCCCCACGAATTAGGAGCGAAATGTGGCGTACCAGGAGGACCGTACATCAAGCAACCTTTAGGAGGACGGATACCGAGAGTCTTGAATTTGTCTGCTTGTTCCATAGGAAGAACAATTGCCTCAACCAGCTCCTCGATCTGCTTCTCCAGTCCTCCGATGTCGGTGTACGTTTCCGTTGGCCGCTCATCCACCTCCATAGCTTTTACACGCGAGTCAAATTCAGCCGGCAGAGTGTCGAGAACAAGATAAGAGTCCTTATTGACGCCGACGAGGTCACCAGGTTCAAGTTTCTCAGCGGGAACGAGTCCGATCAAAGGAAGGAAGACGGTTTGGCGGGTAGAGGTCTTGATGACGGCGCATTTCCCTTTGCGCATGGAGTCCAAGTCTTGGTTAGCACCATCCTCCTCGACTTCGGGGTCAACCTCGAGAATCTGCGGTCCCGTTTAAATTGTGTTTGTAATGTCAGGTATTTCGAACTCACCTCCACGATGTTGCCAACCAAGTAGGGCAAGACCTTGTTCTGCTTAATCTTCTCTCCGTTGTCCCGAATCTTCTCCTTCATCACACTCTGTTCATGCTGCAGCCGTGTTGTTTCTGACCTCATAACCTGAGATGACATCAGGATGATAATTAGAGTGGCGACGGCAAATTTACGAACCTTGATATCATTCTCAATGAGCCGTATCCTTGTGAGAATCTCGTCGGTGCTCAAGGACATGATTTCATCGGGAATGTCTGCCCATGTCTCCTCTGCGGGAGCGTCGGATGTTGTGTCCATTGCAGCGGCATCGGCAGGTGCAGCAGGAGATGAGGAAGCTGTCTCTGGCTTCTTCTCTGAGTTGGGCGGCGGGTTATTTGGGGGAGGAGCGGAGGACATGGCAAGGGAACGGTGTAGATTGGTGAACGCGTTGAGGAGGACACGCGTCCGTCCTGTCAGCTCTGATCCAAACAAGTCAAAACACCACTCTCCTCCGAGTCTCATTCCCGGCATGGCAGAAGCTGGTCCTGGGCCATCTGCAGAGGAGAAGGCGCGCTACGAAACACTCAAGAACGAACTCAAGAAGGCACTGCCGAAAAAGCGCCAGGCGGACAAGCAGCTTGTGCGTCGAAAAGAACCCATTTCGTGCCTCAGGCTCACCCGTGTACTTTAGGCCACTGTTGAAGTCTCCATCTACAACCTCGAGGCGACATACCTTACGGAAACCGCGGCACATAGTGGGGGAAACATTATACAAGGCTTTGATGGCTATCTCAAGAACCAGACGACTGGGCGAAGAAAGTATGAGGTCAACGACCAGGATCGGTTGTTCTCGAAGAGCAGCATGACCTACCAGAAGGTACGCATGTGTCGGTCGCGTCTTTCCCTTGTATAGCCAACATTCTCAAATAATATATAGTCCCTTGATCTTCTGGGAGATGGAGATGAATCGACAGCGACAAACGACGACTACCACAAGCAATCTACGCCAGGCCTCACTACCGTGATCGTACCTCCAGCCACGCGTAATCAAGAACTCTCGGTTGCCCAGCAGAAGAAAATACGCGACAGGGATTACCAGCGGAGGAAGAGAACTAGTGTCAGTTTGCAGAGCAATGGCGACAGCGACGAGGACATTGTCAGCGCTGCAAGCACGTCCTCACGGAGACCAACGAAGAGGGCACGAATGGCGGATGAGGATTAATGTACCAATACCGTGAGTATTTCTCGCTCATTGTCGAGCAGGCTCACCAAATGAACCCAGCAGAGTAGACCTTCTGACAATGTTGTAATAATTTATCTGTACCAACACACGCATCCATCATACATCTAATGTGGCCAGCAAAGCCTTCAGTCCTTCCTCGTCTATTCCACCGCCATCGGGATCGACGGCCTCAATACATCGCGAAATGGCAATGACCTGTTTTGACTCCTTCGCACTCACCCAGACGCGACCATTCATTCCGACAGCAGCTTCAAGAGGAAAGCGTGCTCCGAGCAAAGGAAGGAGGAAATGTTTTGAATCCAGGAGGCTTTGAAAAAGACTTTTAGCCAGTCTTCATACGCAGGGAAGATGGTACTCACTCGCGACACATTTTTAGACTACACCTCACTAAGAACCCACCTTTAACCTCTCCGAACCCCTCTGACTTTCGCGTCTGAGCGTCGAAGCATTCCAGCTCGGGTTCCATATCTTTATGTGCTAACGATACACGCGCATAGACAAGACATCCAACCTGACATTTCATGGCGTTTAGCTCCAAAAAAAGCATTCGCGATTTGATAGAGAACACACCTTGAGATTTGGCTTATTTCGCTTCGTCGCGCCTTCGAAGGCAAGTGAATCCAACGATGCATAGTGTGCCGACCCGATGTCGACGCGGTAGCCTTCTCCAACTTTTTGCACAATGACGCCGATCACGGATTCCTGTGGGGCAGGGACATACTACGGGCATGCAAATGGTCAGTATCTGGTACAGCCAGTACAGCGAGGGTACGAACACGTCGTGAATTACTTTCAACCCACCATTTGCTGCCGTTGGACGAGTGATTGAGAGTGCCTGCTCGCGATGTGATTATACTTGGGCCAGCCTCGTTTGCATTGGAGAGTTGGAGGAGTCCTGGTCCGAGTTTTAGGTTAACATGTTGTGCTGGAACGGCTGTACCAGGAAGGACGGTGGCCGACATGGCAATTCGTAGTGGTGGTCGAGATGAAGTGCTGAATATCGCCGATCAAAATGGTCTATACATCTTGGTCTGCAACCACCAACTCCGTCATCCCACCAACATCCAATGGCAACACCTCTTCTCGCAGAATTCCCCGAGTTGGCACACTTATCGTGCGCAAGCCCTTCCGGTTCATGCAATACATGCGATTGACTTCCAGGCTTTAGACGAGAAGATCTCGAAGATCTCCTTACCGATCCCCTGTATTTCCAAGCAATATTTCATTCCTTGGACCGCGTCAAAGCTCTATATCAAGCTCAAGCCGAGCTAGGAATGGCCAATGAGTCCATTGCAAGTGCGTTCCTTCTCTTGTACACCCCATTCTCAAGGCCTTACGCCAGAATAGACAACAACCTAAGACTCCAGGAGAGTCTGTACAAGCTCCGATCGGACACTCAAGAGGCCTTCGACGAGGCCAAAGCTCTAGAGAAACGGTGGAAAGAACTAGAGAAGGAGCAGAGGGACGTCTACCAGGTCTGTTTGATTTTCCCCGCCCTTAGATCATTTATACTCACGCACTACCTTTCTTTCAGCGGTTTACGCCCCAATTCTTGCTGATGCGGCTTCGACATAGTATCACTGCTCAGGACGATGCCTCAGAGGCACTCGCATCTACGTTCATACAGCAGCAGCCTCCTTCCACCACTGGAACGGGCACGTCGACGCCACAGGGAGCAATGGGAGTTGATGAATTCATCAAGGAATTCAAAGAACTGAGGAAGACCTACCACAAGCGATCCATGTGGGGGGAGAGGTGGGGCAATGGACAGGTTTCGTGGAGGGATGATTAGGTTGCTATCACGTAGTCCGGTGGGAGGGCACATCGTGAATGAGCTGTGAGTGAACATAATTCATATCAACAATCTGTCCAATTCTTCTAACTTTCTCCAATCACAATCGTCGCGAAAAGATTGTCCAAGGAAACCACATCCTGGTTCTTTCAGGCGCGCCTCGTCATCGATCAAGTTCGACATCCGTGGATGTTTCCTCGGGACTAACTTCGCGATCTTTCTCATATCATGGACGGTCATCCGGTCTATCCGAACGCCCTGATTTCAGCTCACTAGCTTGAAAAGACTTCGACGGAAACCCGACATATCCACCGATCGACTTCGGTTCCTGTGATATGAGCTAATACGAGAATGCCACGTTTTCGTCCAGCTGACGTCCCTGACTTCCTAGCCATGTAGAATATATTCTTATGTTTATAGTTATTCGATGTGTATTTGCCATCCCGAGGACGGTGTTCAATGGGCACAACTTTATGCAGTGAGTCCAGCGCCCGCTGCTTCAATTATGTGGGCATGACTGTGGCGTAACATTTGATCGCGCGGTCCGTTTCCAATATGGCTGTCGACCGACTGTTAGGCAAAAGAGCCTGTTTTTATGCGACTCTCGGCCTTCAGTTTCAGCGGCGACGCATGTTCAGTTGCTCGCAGCAGCAAGTCCCACCACCTTTCGTTTGGTCCACCCGGTCAACAACTCGGAGCGGGTATATTGTTCAAGACTCAAACTTGAACGCTACTATCTCACTGAGACGTTGTCAGAAGCGATCTGGCCCCATCCAAGTGGCTCGCCCCAGCATCTCCACATCCTTTCCACCACCCTCATCTTATCCGTCCTCCCCAGGTCTGGATTGGCCAGGTCGCCCACGTCCTCCAAGAAGCCCTCACGCAGGCGCGACCGCAGCGGTAGGTGCGTCTCGGCATAGGTGCGCAACCGTGCAACGGAAATCAGTAGGAGGCCGGCTGTCAGCGGCGAGATCGAGCTAGCGTGCTGTTCATCCTCCTCCTTACCACGGTTATGGCGATGGGCGCGAGGTTGCGAGATGAGGAGTCGTTCGGTTCGCCTGTGGGTATTATTGAGAGGCTGTTTGAGTGACAGGGCAAGCCCCACAAGACTTACCGCATGGCGGACCACACGCCAGATATCTTTCCCTTGCCTCCATACTGGCCTTCCTTACCCCCGCCCCAGAGGGTCACGAGCGATCCGCCGAGGAGGTACAAGACGCCGAACGCGGGCGCCACACCCACGAAGGCGAATGTCAGCTCCTGAGATTTGAGCAGCTTATCAATGCCAGCGAGAGTTTGATCGATGTCGACCTGCGAGCATATGTTGCATTGGTACTTTTGGTATTTCACTGGGACCTCCCAGATCAAGAGAGCTTACCTTCGCCTTCTGCACCTGAATAAACACCGATCGTAGAAGGGTGCCTGTGATCGCCGATTTCAGAGGACGCTTGATGTCCTCCTCGTAGACTTGCAGAACGGGAGTCAAGTCTCCTACTTTTACCTGGCTGGAGAGAGAGACAAGCTGTTCCGGGGTGTAATTGAGATGGTCTTTGGCTAGAGAGAGCGACATGCGCTCAAGGGACTATAGGTAGAGAGGGGCAAAGGGCCAGTCAGTTATAAATCTACACATGGATTGATGAAGCCTCACAGCAAGGTTGGCAGCGATTGCCTCTTTCTGGATAATAATGCTACCTTCGCCGCCAGCGCGGACCGTTTTTAGGACATCCTTAAGTGGGTCCAGAAGCCACCCCCGGATGAAACCCTCCGCTGTCGCTTTAGCATCGCTCGCGAGCTCCCGTAGAGTCGCCCGGGAGGAGTACGCCGAACGGAGTGCAAAAATGAACAACGGGGGTAACAGAAGGAGCTTGGGCCAGATGAGTGTAAGGCGGGACGGGCGCAGCAATTGTCTGGAGTCAAGAAGGTGCTTGTGCGTCGCCCTCTGCTTCGAAAACACCGCCGTCGAGAGATGCAGGATCTCCTGTAGTGGTTCTTGGGAAGGACCGGCGTGGATATCGACGGGGGGAAATGCCTTCTGGATATCGCCTTGTACGATGTATGCGATGCTATTGACGAAAGACTGAAAAGACTCAGGTGCCTTGATGGCTTGAGTCAACTCTCCACGCATCCCTGCCAGGTATCCGAGAGCCTCGGCTCTCTGGTCTCTGATTTTTTCCAGTTCCTTTCGTTTAAAGTGGCATTCTTGTCTTGTCAGCTCTATTGGCAGCTTGGTGATGGAGAAAACAGGATCCACTATTGCCCATAGTCTGGAAAATACCGTGTCTGGTTTTTTCCTAGACGCGGATGAAGAGTATAGAATTGTGGAGGAGGTGATGGAGAGAGTCTGGTGGTGAAGGTGGGGAAAGAGCGCTTTATTGAGTGCGTTCGGACGGCGTGGGTCAGCTGAGGGAAATAATTGTCGGATAGATGAGGGTTTGAAGGCCGATACGCTGACTGGGAGATTTTGCGTGTGTAGGGCCTGCAGTATTACATGGGTAAGGTTCGCCAACCGAGTTGGCGTTGCTGATGAGCGACATTTTCAACACAGCTGACACTGAACGATGAGATTGGGACATACTTTGTAAAAGGTACCAGACGACACTCAGCCGCGAACGCTCTATGTCGGCCCACCATTCAGCCTCTGTTTCTGCGTCGGCTGCCTGGGACAAGCAGCCATCGATTCCCTCCGCATAAAGTCCTATTAGTAGCTTGGATACGATGGCTTCCTTCAAGGCAATATTTTCGGGATCCGCTCCTAGAGTAGAGATTCCCGGGCGCCTTTCAAGTTGCGTGAGTGAGCCCACTGTGTCCTGTACAAGAGAGGCTGAAAGCGGCTCATTCAAACCAGCAAGTAGAAACTGGAGCTGTTCCTTGGTTGCAGAATCAGGCGAGTTTAGTGCATACGCCGGTGGAGTCGAGGGAATCGTAGGGCTGGGAGGATGCGAGAGAGCCAGAGGCTTCACGAGGTGGTCGACAAATGCCGAGGGCATTGCCGTCACAAGCGGGGGGTAGGGGAAGACTGAGATTGAAGACTAGGTTGAGAGTGACAGCCAGCTCGGAATTTCGACATGCGCGTGACGTCACTACCACGTGCAACGAATACATAATCCTGTTCGTAGGGCTGCCGCCGACTGTTGGTTACCTAAGTATTAGTTACTTACACCACCAGAACTTTTCTAACGCAGCCCTAGTTCCGAGTCCCGACTCTCGGCTTCGGGGTCTCCTTTCAACTGCTTTTGGGCTCCACTTGGGCTCATAACTCTACTGCGGAAAATAAACGTTTACCTGCTCAATCCAATCGAAAGACCTCTAGCGTTTTCGTCCGGCACCGTCGCGACATTGCCTGGCGGAAGTGTCAGAGTTGGTCTTGTTGGACAAGCATCCCTAAGCATCCTCAAGCATCTCTGCCACCAACCATATGGCTAACCTGGGCTATAGTTGAAATTTCAGACACCGAACACCACTTCCTGCTTCTTCTTCCATGGCTGGTTTAGCACTCTCCGCCTCTCAAGTTCCCAGATATCCGAGCTGCCCGTCGACCCGAGCGCTGGCGTCCACCTTTCTCGGAGCCGCAACGCAGAACGCAGTTAACCGCATGCGCGGCGGTCGCACTTTGGAATCCTCTCGAGAAGGTGGTCTGTCTAACTGTGGAGCCATGTGTTCACATTAAACTCAAGGTTGATCTTCGAGCTCGATGAGCATGTCTTTGCGCCGTTTTCGGGTTCCGGTCGCCACAATAGAGGGCTCATATCGTGCGCTCGATTTGTCCACTCTTCCGCGGACCTGAGTAAGTTGGTCTTGTATAAGACACAACTGCGACGATGTTTTCTGGCCTGCCGTGTGCACGCTTGCCCTTTCTTTTTCTAGAAGAAATCTAACAGAATGGCACTTTCTCCGGCCCAGATAGCGTCCGCATCTTTGCAATGGTCTACCAGTGTCTCCGCTGATTAACGTATAGCCATGGGCCTATGCTGATAGGGACAGTCCTCAACGTCCTCCTGTACGGGATCACCATCGCCCAGATATACCTGTATCACACGTCTCACAGTCGGTGCGTTTTCTGCGTCAGTTGCCAGTGGTATTATACTAAAGTTTGATTGGTATACATACAGTGATGGGCGCGGTATTCAGAGCTTCGTTAGTGCCGTCTACCACGTCGTAATCTACTACCTTTACGTCGACGACTTGTTTCATAGGTCTACCTCCTCTTCGTCGGGGACACTGTCCATACCATTTTCACGGTTTTGTACCTCTACGACTCTCTTATCCTTAACTTTGGTACATCGCAGTACTCTCCACTCAAGATGTACCTGCGCTGACCTTCGTTCTGTCTAGGCAACACATCATACCTGGTGACGGCAAATTGGATGTTTTCAACGGGTATGATCAGACACTATTCCTTGCAATCCTGGCTCAATCGTATCCGTGAGAACGCAGACCCAGCCCTGACGGTAAGTCTTCATCTTGTTTGTTGTGACAGCTTCTGAACACAAGTCTCACTTAGGGGATACTCGGCGGCCTTGTACAAGCCTTCTTTTCCTGGCGCGTCAAAGTCCTCACCGGCAGCCTCATCGTCTCGTCATTCATCTTCCTCTGCGCAGCCGCCTCGTTTCGTGAGCCCCTCCTCCCAGACACGCCTACCCGTCCTCCACTCACAGAGTCAAAAAAAAAAAGTTATGGGAATCGCGACCGCCGTTGCAATTGGGATTGTCCCCCGGTTTGTCGAGTTCCAGAAGTTCAAGATCGTGGTGATCATCTGGCTGGGGGCGTCTTCCTTCGCCGATATCGTGATTACGTTGAGCCTTGTAATTTACCTGGTGCGTCGTATCCACGTACCATGCGACCTTGACGCGAGGTGTGGAATGTCAGAAGAGGCACAGGACAGGTTTTGTGCGCACGGATACATGCATCGACCGAATTATCCGGTGTAAGCGCCAACATTTTATTTCACTGCAGAACCACTGGTTATTGACGCATCGTGGTCTACTAGTGACTGTGCAAACGGGTACGTAGCCTCCTTCTCTTTTATTTATTTTGTACACCGCCAGCGACTCATTAGTTTCACTTGAATAGGCCTCATTACAGCACTCTGGGCGTGAGTGACCCACCTTCACGGCATTTTGTGCGCTAACTAGTAATTCGGGTGTTTTTTAGGTTCGTCGACCTCCTAGTCTACCTCTTGAACGTGAATAGACAAATCAAACCGTCAGCCGCTCGTGTACTGATCTCCCACTCCAAATTTCATACAGCCGACAGGCCTGTGCGTCCAGTTCCCTCTCGCCTCGCCTTGCTTACCGACCCGGACATCGACCCACAGGCACCTCGTCTTCAACTTCCCGCTCTCCAAACTCTACACCAACTCCCTCATGAGCTCGCTCAACGCACGCACATTCTGGCAATACGACCTTGACGACGATCTCGCGCTCAACACCGAGGGCCTCGGCGCTCGTGGACGCGGAGGCCGCAGACGGAACACGGATAGCAATCATCATAACTTGAACAGCCGGACCGGCAGCACTGAAGACACGAGCCTCAGCATGTCCACCCTGGAAGCGTGCTCAGTGAATGCCACCGTGACCACGGAGCGAGTAAGTGCCCTTTTCTCCCCTCCTCAGCCTACTTCGGCTATATGTGCCCAGTGTAAACCGCGGGCTGATATCCTCACATCCAGACAACAGACGCCGCAGCACCGGAAAAAACTCTACCGGTGCATCTCCACGGATTGGATTTGAGCCCACTAGATTACGCACTTACGTCACCCACCGACACGGACTCGATCATGGCAGGGGATAAAAGGGGCGTTGACGGCATCGTATGAACATTCTACTTGGCCACAAACTGAACGTTTTTCTTCTTTCATACACCTGTATTTGTGTCGACACATTCTTGCTGATGGCAATGTAACGATATCCCTTGATTACGGCCGACCCTTTAATCAGCGTTGGCCTCATGGCTCTTCATTATTACAAGACGATGCCATGTCCACCGGAGACATGTCAGGACGGAGGCGCTCCATACGCGGGCCCACTGAGCACTATTCCACCGCAACAATCTCATCAAGCCCTTCGAGGCCCACATCCCCGTCTTCGTGCGACGGGGTTGACAGCGTTAGTGTCCTATCCCGCTCCTGTTGGCAGTTGTCCCACAAATCAATGTCCCATTCGTAATAGCTATTTGACAGAGTCCCGTCTGTACCATCTGCGACGTCATGAGCGCCCGTCCAACAGCGTCCATCGTCCAGATCGTGTCGTCGTGTAGCCCTGACGCACTCGTCAAACCAGCCGCGCTCAGCAGCCCAGTCGATGGAGTGCTCCACACCTGCGCCCGCCGCGATGTGCACTGGGGTCAGCGAGGACACCTGCGCGAAGAACTTTATTTCGTAGTTTTGGCGCATCCGCTCGTGGTGGCGCGTGTCGGGATCTGCGGATTTCGAGGCCTCCAAACGCTCTACTGAATTTAGAGGATGCGTGAGCTCGCTCGTGAGCAACTTCGCGCTTGCGGCGTCTGTCGACCAGGTGGCAGATACAGGAGACTATGAAAGCTGGCATTAGTGACCGCTTCCCAAAGCAAAAGGTGACATACTTGTGAAGGAAGGCAGTAGAACGATGTAGGCTGCATGAATGCGTAGCAATAGGAATGTTCAAGAGGCCACTCTGGAGTGATTGAGATCGAAACGGGAGGTGGGGGCGCAGTTGGCCCTGCGATCGGGACACTTGGTAGGTGATCGGACACCCCAGCTACCGTCCCCTGGCGCCGCTGGCCGATCGCGACAGCAGTGAAGCTGTACAGGCACAAATTATCGTCCCATCCGACGCTAATTACGAGCGCTGGACGCGGCGGGGAGGACCATTTCGGCGACGCGAGGGAAGAGTTGTGGATGTACGAGTGTTCATGTCCGGCCAGCACACTGTAGCACTCGATTGACATGGCGGGCAGAAGCTGGGCGAGCACGACCTGGCCGACCCTGACAGGTGGTGGCCCGGGTTGTAGAGGGGGATCCGAAGCTAGTACTTAGGAAGTGCATATCAGGAGGAGGCTTCTGTCTCAACGTGGGAAAGGGCACACACCAGTGGACGATGGAAATGTCTCCTGCACAACTACGCCACGGTCTATTGGGTGATTACACTGCTTGAACTTGAGCCGCCATGCAGCGTAGTCGGGGACGACCTCAGCCGACAGTGACCGCGAATGATCGACGAGGAGAGCAAATGCTGCTGGAAGGCCCAAGGCAAGCCTGCTGCCATCGTAACTTTTCTTCTGCTTATGCACTTGAAGAATCCGACCGAAGTAGGTCCCATGACGCTTGGTATAGGGAGTCCAGGGGAGGCTGCCTCGAAGGAGGAACAACAGGGTGTACGCCAGGGATTCGAGGTCATCGCGGTAGCTCAGGTCTGATGAAGAATTGTTTGTCAGAGTCTGCACACAGCTGCAAAGCAAGAAAAAAATTCTCACCGAGTCCTTGATGTGAATTGAGACTGGCATACGGCAACGTCCCAAATACACTGACGCGTCTATCTGGGTTCGACGGTGGATGCTGTTTTTCACGATCCGTCTTTGGTCGACACGCGAGACCGAAATCAATCAAATAGACTTGCGACGAGTTGGGGGCCGCGAAGAGGATATTGTCAGGCTTGATGTCCCGTTGGACGATGCCTTGAGAGTGTATATGGTCCAATGCGGAGAGCTACCACATCACGCGTCTATGTTAGCCACAAGTTTTCGCAACGGCGCGCAATCTTACCAACTGGTCCGTGATATCGAGTACGGTCGCCAGTGGAAGTGGCCCGGAATGTTCAACGACGTCGCCAAGGCTGTGGTGAAGCAGCTGCATTGCTAGCAGCTCAAAATGTTTGATTCTTCCGTACGCGAAAATCTGTGGAATGCTCGGGTGTCCTGAAAGGAGCTTAAGAACATTGGCTTCGTGCTGTAAAAGCGTACGCTTGACGCGTAGAGAGACGCGAGATTTTTTGAGCGCGACAGCGCGGCCTGACTCACGCTCAGTGGCGTGGTAGACACTGCTCTAATAGTCAGATGTTTTAGACGTGGTTCGACTTCCAAGCAGACTGGCACTTACGAAGCCCCCTGATCCTAGTTGGTCTCCAATTCGGAGGCCGACCGTCTGCCTAGTGAGAGGAGCCTTCACGAATCGGACTACGCGTCAGTACATCTTCAGCCTTGAAGCTTCAATCAGCGTGCATCGCGCACCTCTTCGACTACCTCGCACGCCTCGTTCGTGGGTCGCATTGAGATGCGAGCCTCAGTCCAGTGTCCACGTCGCCTGTATCAGCCAACACATTGCTTCAGAAACCGTATCGTCGTCCAGTTCTATCAGGTTCTATCCCACTTCCTATGATCACAGCACCACATGATCAGCAAAAATCGCATCGCACCAGCACGGGGACAGTTGGAAAAGGGCTATTGCTGTCGTACCCATCCTCCCCGCAGACGCGCTACCAAAACTTGCCAATGTTGCCAGTGATTGCCTTGACTACCAGATCCTCTATTCCGCCGGCAAGCGGTAGATCGACGGTGTTCTCGCGCAGGACATTTATATCGTCGGCCTCCCCTTTTGCGGCATAGGAAACGGGTACGACTTCGCCACGGGAAGCGCGAGCGTCGAGTTCACCCGGATCAATGCAGGACGCGACAAGAGCCGCATATTGCATGATCGCGTTTTACTGGACCTGAAGGATTATGTGAAAACCTTTCCGCGCGTGTCGGTCATCTCCTACGAGGACACTTGTGATGACCTCGAGTCGAAGACAGCTGCAGCGGATCGCTATATCCCAGCGATACGCGCCAAACCGGGCGAGGCGTTTGCTCTTGGGGCCGACATCGTCGTTACCGACGTCACGAGGGCACGTATTAGCCTCAAAGATCACAAGTATCCCCCTCATGGAACTTCGTTGATAGTGCTGGTGTAAGTTGTGACAATAGCTCAATCCGACCGAGGTGTTAAGAGCAGTGGTTGAAGAATTCAGTTACGTCTTTGACAAGGTAAGAGATCCCATGCCAGGCTGGAGCTTTATCTTTACCCCAGCTTTTTGGAGGGCTGGTGGTGGCTATACTCGGCGAGGCCTTTCCTATTTGTTATGATCGTTCTGACCTTGATAATTATCGTCGCATTCTTGGATACAGCGCTAGACCCGCGTACAACACTTCCCCTGCAGTTCCCAGACATACATGAATGACGACGACAAAACTCAGATGCTTCCGTAAAATTAACACTTCACTCTTGGCAATGTTGCTATTCATGGCCTCACTATTGTTTGAACGTTCGTATCTCACAGTGTAGATTGCGACGACGTTGACAGGAGGCAGAGATAACATTGAGGAGGGAAAAGAGGCAAAAAATAAAGTAATGGCGTCAATGGCGGGAAGCCTCTGACAAGTCATGTATATGTATGTAAAGCTATAATACTGGTAAGTACATCTGAAAGCGCAGAGAGGGAAAGGAAGGAATATCGAGTTCGAACTCGGGGGGCAGGGCATGAATGGTAAATCTGAAATGTGAATGGATGGAACTTGCAATTGAGTGATATCTGAAATGTGAAGTGTCGTGAAAGAAATGGGAGCTGGTATCGTCATCCGCGCCGACTCAAGAGTGGGGAGACGCGGCGACGGAAGCGGGAGGGCACGCACGTCGCGGCGGGTGCCAGTAAAAAGCAAAGCAGGCATCATATCGATGCCTATCCGAGGCCCAACGCATCTTGAGCACGAAAGCAGCAGCACCGAAAACACCGAGTTCATACATCCCCACACCACAGCAGGCCAAGTGCGTCCTCCCGCGGACAGGCCAGCAAGAGCGTGGCGATGGGTTGCGTGAACGAGGGTATCGTCTAATAGGAGTCGGATCCAATTTCGCGCCAGACTATCGTTCTCCAAAGCCAAAACCCACCGCCGAATCGTATCCCTAAGCTTCTGCCCCCCGCACCCTCCCGTTCGTCCCGCTTGCGTACGTAAACCAAAAAGGGACCAGTCCCCACTCTGCTCCATGCCCTACCCCCACTTGGTGCAGATCACTGCATGCTCACGAGGGTGGAGCATCGGGTTCGCCGTCCTCCGGATCCGCGTGCTCGTCATACCAGTTCTTGAGCCACGTCTCAGCAGCAGAGTACTCCTCGTTCACCTGGGACAGCAGTGCGCCAATACGAGTAATTGCACCCTCGACGGTGAGGTTCTTCCCTGCCTCCTCGTCGCGTTGCTGGCCATAGTGCTGTATCTTCTCACACGAGGCCTGGACCTTAGACAGGCCAAGGGCGGCAGAGGAGCCCTTGAGGAAGTGTCCAAGGGATGACAGCTGTGCGAGGTTTTTCCCGAGTCTGGATAGATTAGGATTAGTTGGTGATTGGATGGGAGATGATGCTGTTGTACGCACAGAGCCTCATCCATCTCCTTGAAGGTCTGTTCTGCCTGGGTGAAGTAGGCCCATGCCATGCCCCTGGAGAAATCGTGGGTGGTGTCCTCGTCGAGATCGAGAATCTGCTGGAAGGTTTCCATGTCGATGATGCCTTGATCAGCCTCGGGATCGGGCAGGGCTTGGGACGGGGTCTGTGAGGGGTCAGCAGGAGACATCGGAGGCTGATCGGAAGACATACTGAGGGCTCTGCAGCAGGGGCCGGTGCGGTAACGGTGGATGGTGGGGAAACGGGGGCTGGCGTCGGCTGTGTGGCGGGTGACGGAGACTTGGGCGCCGGTGACGGGGACTTGGGCGACGTGGGCGACGGCGGGGGCGGGGACTTGGTTGCTGTCGCTGGCGGCGACGGGGGCTTTACAGGTGAGGGAGGTTGTTTGGCAAGGGGATCAGGCATGGCAGGCGATGTGCGCAGATGGCGTCGTCCACCAACCCCCACAACGAGTCGATTGTCTGATTATCCACATGACGTAGCCAACACGTGATCATCACACCGGCGCCACCTCGCCCGACGCCACATTTCTGCTCCACGCCAAAATCAGCCTGAAAGAAAATATAGAATCGGATCATTCATCTGGACATTGGTATGCGCTTCCGTGATCGCATCGCTTCATTTCGAAATTCACGTCACTTGGTCTCCTCTGCTTTGGCTTGTCGCCAAGCTACCTCCTGATTACAGGCACGCAAAGCTATTCTTCGATTGTTGTTAACTGTTCTCGATTATTACCTCCTACCCATATATATCCACGCAAACACCGAATTTTCAAAACGATTCACTCTTTCATCCATGGGAAGGAGTTGAGCCCGTTCCCTTCGCGCATTGTTCTGGTCAAATGCCGCAACTACAAGCCGAGCTTCCGCATCGCCGGGGTCCAACATGTCTTCCGTCTGAACAAGAAGAAGGATATCTGTCTGGGGTCGATCGAAGATACAGACATTGGCCTTTGCGTGCCTGACTTCACCGCAAATTTGGAGAAGTATGTCCAGCCGAGTGCGTGCCACTCGTTCTCGATGAACATAACCCAGAACCTTGAAAAGCTCGACGGCAAAATCAATCACAGCGGCTTCACCATTTCCGAGGATCTTGGTGATATCAAGGTAAGTGATCAACTCTGCATGGTGATCTTGTTGCATATCGCTGGCGTCGACATTGGCCAGCAGTTTTGGATGAACCGTGGCTTGGAGTAACTCTAGAATCCAGCGAAGTTCCAAAGCCAAAGGCGGAAGATCGACGCCTTCTCCCCATAAAATGTAGAGGAACACCCAGAGGAACCACTGGAATGGTGCTATATTAGTGTGTTACGCGACTGTTGTACAAGTAAATTTCGATGTTAGCTGGCTAATTTACAAGAAATTCAGACAGGCGAACGAAGATGATGCGCTCTGGTCCTCCTTCCACAGAACAGAAATAATACAGTTACATCACCGTTGTAGGCTGAGGTGAAGGAATTTGTGCACAAGCGGCAGGAGAAGTAGCCTGGTAGGACTGATGAATGGTGGGATAACCATACCGCCCCCGAGCCCACGGCGATGCCACGCATTCACTACGAAATCCACAGTCAGCATACCCTCGGATGCTAGACGAAGTTCTTCATTTGATACGACTCACCCATAGGCTGTGCCCACAGAAACAAAATAGAATAAACCCATAGCCTCCCTATCCAGCCTCCCACACGACGGCCAGTGACCTTCCTCCACATGCGCTCGAGTACCAATATCGGGCCCTGCATCGTGAAAAACAAAGAAACAGTATGGTCGAACCCCCTGCCCATCGAGTACATTGCGCACTCGTGAAACAGGCCCGACGCGATGAAGGTGCCAAAGAGCATTCCGAAGTCTCCGGCGAGCCATTTACCGGGATAGCCCCCGAGGACGAGAAACGTCTGCCGGAGGAGCTGGTGCCAGCGCTTCGCCCACAAGGTGTGCATAGAATCGGCGCTCCATGGGTCGTCGACCACAGGTGGCCACGATGTGGGGGCGCTGTCGAAGAGGCTGACGGCGATGAGGGTGACGAGGTCGTAGACCATCCCGAAGCCACAGAGGATAGCGGAGCCGGTCAACATGTGGATCAGCGTGGATACCGCATAACGAGATAATGGTGGGAGACCGGGGTAGAACATGCTTCCTCCCAGCGGCGAGCCGACGCCCGGGAAGAGCTTGATGGCGGATTCCAGAAAGTCTACGAGAAGGAAGTTCTGGATGAATGACAGTAGGGTGGCGCGTAGGAACGCGTCTCGCTGTAAAGGCCTGGTGGGCTTTGGAATGTGGACTTCTTGTCCGAACTTCCACTGCAAACCACGCAGTGTGTGCATGAGCTCTATGGCGTCATAGAGTCCATCTGGGATGTATGGTAGACCTCGTCGAGCGGGAACGGAGTGTGCTCGGCCATTGCCCACTGCATTTCCATTTGGCGTGGCTTTACCTTTGCCTTTCGTCTTACCTGGTCGTGTTTCGCCAACTTTCAGCATGCCTTCTTTATTATAGGCATATTCAGCCGTCTTCCCGATGGTCACTGCCGCCAGCAGACCTTGAGAGCGGGATGGAATCGTGATTCAGCGTATATTCAGGCTGCGAGCACTGCTTACATTGGCCCCAGTTATACACGTTCAACTCTGGTGTGGTCCAAACATAGCGGTAGGCTGCGGCCACGATACCACTAAGCGTGATCGGCAGGAGAAGTAGACGGATGAGGTGAGTATCTGGCCGCCGAGCAAGGTAGGCCATGAATACGAATGGTATGTAGAATATGAAGGGGTATGGCGCCGTGTGCCATGAGACTGGAATCCGCTCGTGAAGGTTGGGTATAATTATGCGGATTGCGCGATCGGTCGCGAAGTGCAGCCTGCAAAGCGAACCTTGAGTAGAATTTTGCAAGTGAAGTGAAGGACTCACTCCTGGTAGACTGAAGGGCTCATGATGGAGCACTGCGTCGTGGAGCAAGGACTACGTCGTGGAACAAGCGTGAAAGCAGCACTTTAATACTGAAGTGGCGGTTATTCCAGAAGATTAGAAAGTCAACGTGTAAGCGATGACCCTTTCGGCACGGCACTGCCTCTCGATCAACGATCTCGGCGATTAGTAAATGACCCTTGGCAAATGCTCCTACCGCTCAAATTCAGGCTCACCTTGCACGGAAGCTCACTGCTCCTTGCAATCTCAGAGTGCGTTCTAATCTTCATTATCAAATGCTTTATCAATTGACGAGCTCATTTTGTCAGAGTTGCAGCAAACGCGATATGCTGGATCGTCGCGGGCATTTTATTTGGTCGAAAGCCTGAAACGAGGGGCATATTGAGCTTAGCACTCCTAGCTTGGGTGAGCATACGTTCGCGCCACATTCTCGCTATCGTCTAAATTGTGATCCGCAGACCCTGGGTTTACGGCATGGTGAGCATGTCTTTTTGGCGATTAAATGGACCAGCCGGCCCACCTCTATTCCCTCCTACAGCTCTCGATGCAGATCACATTAGGTTCTAGGTAAGTCCCGCCACATCATACGTAAGGAATAACTGTTCACATACACTCTTACAGCTACGTTAAATCACTACCCCCTATATCTGACCCATTCTCCCAGTGCTATCGATAACGCGACCCGTGGATTGATCAACCTAGGACAGCTCCCTGTCACTTGCGGATTATTCTTCTCTCTCGG